>JAOTRH010091528.1:0-48689 GCA_034768845.1 Heliamphora exappendiculata
AAATACATAACAAATGAAATGTAAAATTACAAATATAAAGTAAGAAAATTTATATATACAACAAATAATCTAAAAAATCAGTCTGCGCCTGATAATTCTTCAGGCATTCCATACGTGATAGATTCTATGTTTGCTTCGAGTCTTTCCTTCTCGTCCATTTCTTGACACCTCTTTGATGCGTAAAGTGTGTCCCGTGTAATCATTAATGCTTGAACCATCTTCGGAGTGAACCTTGATCTGTAGTCGTTCAGCACTTGTCCACCTGCACTTAAAGCTGATTCCGAAGCAACTGTAGAGACAGGAATGGCAAGTATATCACGAGCGATCGTGACCAATACTGGCCATGACACCTCGTGTTGTTTTCAATAATCTAAAATATCAAAATTATCTTTATCTATAACTTCTATAGCATCAAAATAACATTGGAGTTTTGTGATAGAACTCCCATGAACCTCAGAAAGTCGTCTATTTTTTATAATAGACCAATCATCGTTACGACTTTAAGATGAAATCCTAACCGCAGATTGTGTTGATTGTGGTATTATTTGAGTTTTTTATTCATCATATAAATATTTAAGTGTTTCATTTATTACTTCTTGTTGGTTTATATTACCATAAATATCTTTTAAATAATATTGTAAACTAATATTTTTACATAATGAAATAATACATATTTTTATGAAAACCTAGGGTTCTTGGAATACAGGTTTTCATACATTTAAGTCCGTCTGTCGAAACCAATGGAATACCCAATAAAAGTGTATCTCTCATAACTAAATAATATACAGTTCCAACATGCATACAGTATATCGCCTTATGGCATACAAAACCTACCTTCAGGAACAGGCATACCGAAAGAGAAGGAAAACTATAAAAGTCTTCCGCCACCGCGGGCATCACCAAAGCTACTCATTCACATCATCACCTAAAAATAGTTTTGAGAAGAAAATTATACCTGTGAGCCGAAACCCAATAGAAAACAGACTATAAAGCTGTAAAGCAGGATATGTAATCATATGGTGGGAGCGAATTCAACCACAAACCCAGAACGGTTTTTCATCAGACCACCACAGGTCTCAAAAAGGTTTTATTTCATAAACCCCTGTTTTCAATCCTTAAAACCATGTTCTGCAGATAATGCAAATAAACCACCACAGTTAAGGATAAATAGTAATCAAAACATTGTTCCCTCACGAAAATGTACCATCGTGGAAAAGAAGTAGAAGAGTATGATCCTGTGTACTGACTCCATCACACGACAGAGGTAACAACGATGGACCCCTGTCCATTATCTAATCCCCATACATCATGAGACCGGTTAGATAAATACAAGTTCTATACGGAGCACCACAACGTAAATCTTAATTTATGAGCCCAACAACCCGAGGGTACAAAGCACCTAACCAACTCAATTTACGGGGACTAACCCGAAGGTACAGAGCACCTACGCTGCGCATATTTTCGAACTTACACTGAGGGTAACTCATGCCAAATACACGTCATCCCGGTACATCTAGATAATCTTCTAAAAATCGAATCGTAGGTCGACTACGAAAACATTTCACAAATATACATTATACATGTATATATAGATCCATCCATCAACATGGAGATCAAACAAAACGTTTCAAAATGTTTTTCAAGAAAAATAGTTATACAACACATGTATAAATAAGGGATCTAATCCATGAACCATGGAGATCAAACCGAAATATATAAAAACATATTTAAATCAAAATATTTTAGAAATTGAGCCTCAACCCCAAGGGCTAGCTCCAAACCTCCATTAAATACGTTTTTCACCGAAGTTTTTCGTAAAAACTCATTTTTTCATCGATCAATCACTCGACGAAAGCCAACACCCAACCATCGAACCACCAAAACATCACCAACAGCCCATACAGGACCCCAGTCGACTGGCCCAAGGCCCCAGTCGACTGAAAAACTCTCTGGAAAAAGAGAATCAAAACAGAAACAATTTCAGTCGACTGACCTCTCAGGTCCAGTCGACTGAACTCCCAAAAAGATGAATCAATCGACTGACCTCCAAGGTATAGTCGACTGAACTTCTCCAGATTTGTGTTGAGCTACGGATTTTGGTCCCAAGCCTCAAATCGAGCCTCCAAACACCCATCAAACACCATCGAACATCAACACGCCCAAGCCTCACGCCAACACCTCGAAAGGAAACCCACAAACACACTTTCGTCCACCGAAAACGCTGAAAAATAGTTTTAAAAAAAATCAAAAACCAGATCTAAAACATAAATTACATTTTCATGTGTTTTTAAACGGTAGAAATGCATAAGATTACATATAACACCCTTATACAACAGTAGAATCTGATATCCTATCTCGTTGGGTCAAAAACCCGATGCCTCGATTTACGTGTAAATCCAAGTTTCATCGAAATCAAATTTCGTCCGAATAGATGCCTAAACCACGATGCCAATAGCAAGCATCCGCTATTAGATCGTCAAAAATTGAGCCCAAAACCCCCGAGAAGTTAGAGAGAAGGTAAAGCGTTTGGTGAGTCTCAAAGCTAGAGAGAGAAGGTGGAAGATATTTTGAACAAAATATCTAAAGGAAGATATTTATAGGCAAAATATCTCGAAAATATCTTTTTTTTAAAAATTTGCACAGCAACTCCCTACAACCCTCGAGACCAACCCCGCATGCTTAGTTTAACCAAAACATGCATCAAAACACATAAAAGCATATTAAGGTTAAAATGCCAAAACGTGTACAAAACACCGAACATGCATATATATATATATATATATATATATATATATATAAAATGAAACGGTATAGGGTCTCACAAGCTTCGGGCCGTCGTCAGGCCTCGGGGCTTTTTTACACCCCTAGCAAAATGATGAATATGGATTGTGAAACTAACTTGGGAAAGAAGAATTAATATTTGGATTGAATCCCCGATTGGATAATAAATGATATGATTGCAAAATTGGATTGGGGAAATGAAATCCCAGTTATTAATGAATGTTAATATGATTAATTAAATATTGAACTGAGAATGGTTGATGTGATAAGTTGGGCTTGACTAACATCGTGGTGAAAGACTAGAAACTTGCGCAAGCTGGGTACCATTGCCCTTTGGTTAGCCTCTGTAAAACGGACGTGATTGTGTCGTGGTGAGTTATAGAGCTATCTATTACCCAGCGGCTTCGCGTAGCCTGTTGGGGGAATAGGGAGGGGTTTCTATAAGCTGTACCTGACGTTGTTTCAGTATTAAATTAATGGCATAAAAAAATGTGGTGACTCAGTGTTCTGTAACGAGTCAAAGAAAATGAAAATGTAGACAAAGAACTGATGAATTGAAAAGAAAGTTAATGGTTTATGTAGACACCCCAATTTGACATCGCTTAATCTTAGGTGAATTCGATGATGAAAACGATTGAAATGGTGCTTCAGTACAATCTTTAGGAAATGATCTAAGCTCGGTATTTGAACCCAATAATCAAAACCTTCAAACCAATGAAATCATCTTGAACCACCATGTTCATTGTGACGACTGCTAATAGAACCTCTTGGAAGCTTCACCTTTTGTGGCGACCGCCATGTTCATTGTGGTAACCGCCAGTAGAACCTCTTGGAAACTCTAGCCTAAGGCAGCGACTGCCACATTAAACCTTGGGATCGCCATATCCATTGTGGCGACCGCCAATAGAAACCCTTCGAAGCTTCTTTTTTTGTGGCAACCGCCTACTCTGAACCCAGCGACCACCAACTCCAAATGGCCTGACGTGTCCCAAAACATGACAGCATCTCATCGGTTGAAGAATTCTATAAATATCGTACCCCCTGGTACGTTTCCAGGATAGAATTCTAGAGATACAAGCTCTACCGAGACACCGAGCAAGTCCAAGCCCCGACGCTAAAACCCTGCCGAAGTACCGAGAGTTGGACCCCCTGACACCGAAACTGCCCATCTCACTCCAAAACCACCTTTCCCATCCCAAAACCACCATTCAAACCACTTTTTTCCTCCCAAAACTACAATTCCCACCCCAAAAACACCCTTCTCAAAATCACCCTTCTGTTGAAATTTGGGGTGGAAAGGGTGGTTTTGAGGGGGGGAAGGTGGTTTGAAGGGTGGTTTTGGGGTGGGAATGGTGATTTTGGGTAGGAGGGGCGATTTTCGTTAAATTTTAACAAAAATTTTAATAGTTTGGTGCAATTGATGTTAAAAATTAAACCTCATGGAAGGTTAATGTAATTTTAGAGACCACATGGGAGGTCCCTGTAATAAGCTTAAATCTCAGGAGAGGTAAGTGTAATTATCCCTTTATGTTTCTTTCATTTTTCTTTTTATGTTTGTTTAATTTTCCTTTACTAATGTTCTATTTCTTTTTGTTTTAATATTAGCATTATTTTTCTTGTAAATGTTCTATTTTTTTTTCTTTTCTTTTTCTTTTAATGCTACCTTTATTTTCCTCTACTAGTATTCAATTTATTTTTCTTTTTATTTCAATGTTAGCTTAATTTTTCTTTCGTAGTAGTTCTTTTATTTTTCTTTTCTTTTGCTAACTTTAAAATTCACTAAGGTCTTTTATGCTAGTTTAATATTCTTCTTATTTTTCTTATTTTCATCTTTTAAATGGTAGTGTAATTTTTTCATTTAAATGTTAGTATAAATAGTAGTTTAACTCCCTTTTATTTTATTTTTTTTTCTTTTCTTTTGTTTCGTTTAAAATATAAATTATAAATAGTTAGATTTTCTTTTTATTAGTTTAATAGCATTTTCTAATTGTTTATTTTCGCTTACTTTTCTTTTGTAAACTCTTTTTTTATTTTCTTTTTTTTTTTTTCATTAAATCTCTAGGTGTTCTCTTGTCATATTCATACATAAAATACTTGTTATTAGTTTTATTATTTTTCTTTGGTAAATTTTTTAATTTAGGATTTTCACGTACTTTTTATTTTAGTTATTCTTTTAGATAATTTGATAATATGCATGTTTAGTATATTAATTTAATTTGAGGTTATATTCTTAACATTTCATGTCTTTTCTTGATTTTAATTTATGTTTCCTTTTATGGCATGTGGGTTTGTTCTATAAATCATTTAGTTAGAAATTGCATGCTGAAGGATTTCAAATTTTATTTCTTTATTTGCTTTGTTTTGGTATTCTATATACATATGATATGTATTTTCTTTGTTTGATTTTGGATTTTTCCTCTTTACCTCTATTTTCTATATTTACATGCATTTGAGAAATTTTATTAAGAACCAATGATGATTAGTAGAGGCTAACGTTATAGTTGGACAAACAGGGGTCCCTAACACTTTTTCCGATTCGTACTTTAGCCCCCAAACCCTTTTTCTCTGGTTAAACGTTTTAAAGATCAGTAGTCATTTTTGTTTTTCTTAATTTTTCTAAAAAATCAAGTGGCGACTTTATTTTCGACAAAAATGTGTTTTCAAAATTTGGCTTTCACGGTGTTAAAATATTTTCCAAACAACCTTTGAATTCCTATATTTTTGACCTATCAAAACCCCAAAATTCCGACGCCACAATATTTTCTGGTGACTCTGCTAGGAACTAGTTTACAAAATCAATTAAGAGGGCTAGACTTGAAATCATCATTGGTTCTTAATATGTATTTCTCCTCTGCATTCTCGCATGCATGCGCATTCTTATTAACCCCTTGCCTGGTCGACTAGATGCCCCAAACTTTCATCTGTTTCGGGGATTGTTGGGAAGGCGGGCAAGCCTTACTGACTGTACGCTTTCATAGGTGCAGTAAAAGAGTTTGGGCGTATTATTTGACCATATCCTACACCACACCAGGCATGGGAGATATATACCCAGCTCTATTCAAAAAGTACCCCATTTATTGACCAAAACCAGCCATTTTGCATATAGTAGCCTAGAACCCTCCATCAGGTGTTGCTAACCCAATAAGATTATGTATTTTGTTAACTGTATGCTTTGTTTGCATTTGTTAGGATTATTTGTTCGATTTAAGCTAGTTCCTTCTCCGAGTTTTAGCCTAGGTTTTTTCTGTTATCCCTTGTTGTTTAGGTTAGTTTTCCCTTTGGGTTCTTACACGGGTTTTGATCTTCACCTTGTTTGGCTTTCTTGCCGTTAGTTTTCTTCTCTGGGTCATGCCCGTATTTTGTTTTGAAGCCTCAAGGATAGTTTCTCTCTCTTCTTAGTTCTTCCCAGGTTGTTGGTTTTATCCCCGTCGTTGTATTAGGCTCACCTTCTTTGAACCCTTGTTAAACTCGTGTGAGCTGGTTTTACTTTCTTACCAGAGTGCTGCCCATTTTTTATTAAAATCCTAGATCACACCGGTTCGATCGGCCTAACTCTATTTTCTTATTGGAGTGCTTCTTGTTTCTCTACTAAAATTTGGTCGATCCTCTCCTTAGCTTTCGTTGGTTCTCAGATGTTCAGTTATTATTCTGCCTATGTGAGCCCGACAGGGGCATTGCTCCAGTTTTAGTGCCCATGGTTTGCTATTTTGGGTATCTGAGATGTTTGCTACCTATTGTAAGAGTTCTATCTACAAAAGTGTTTGATATTGGCTATTCTACTTTTAGGACCTAGGTTTTCTTCGGATTTAGATCATTAAGCTGGGAAGATCACAGTCAACGCGTGTCTGGGCTAGATCAGTGACATGCAAACTTTATAGGATATCTGAACAGCCAGCTGAATCATCTGAAATGGCAGATAATGAAGTTAATCTAACAGCCTTGATGAGGGCGATCACTGAAGTACAAAGGGCCGTGGAGTAACAAACCCAGGCTCAAAATCAGTGCCAAGCGCAGATCCGAACAATTAAAGCCCGTCTGCCCAACGTAAATGGACAGCCAAAAGATATGAATGAGAACGGTGAAGATTTCTAGGATGATAACTAGGGAGAAGACACACCACAAGTTACTGTGCCACCTTGGGTTCCCCGCCCGATTGTGATAGAAGAAAAGAACACTGCTTAGTCTAAGGAGTTTGCGCTAGTGGAGAAAATTAACTGTATGGAGAAAGTCTTGAGGAAGGCGAAAAGAGTGGAAGAATATATGCTGCACATAGGAGGACTTTGTTTGTTCCTAGACGCTAAGCTTTTGAAAAAATTTAAAATGCCTAAGATGGAGAAGTTTGATAGAACTGGTGATCCTTGAATCCACTTGAGGATTATGTCGGCACTCTCTCCTCTATGGGGATCGACGATTACCTAAAGGCCTAACTTTTCCACTGCTCTCTTTCGGGGGCAGCTTAGAGGTAGTTCCTCTCCTTAGATGTTGATAAGACCAGAACATGGGAAGACATAGCCACGGCTTTCATCAGCCAATACAGTTACAACGTCCAGCTGGACGTAACAACTTGGGAGCTGGAAATGACTCGTCAAGAGAACCAGGAATCATTCGTTAATTTTTTGACCCGGGGGAGAGGAAAAGCGACCAAGATGATAAATCAGCCTACTGAGAAGGAACAAGTGAGGATCATGGTGAAAAATTTGCAATCCCCTTTAAAACGTTATCTTATCACACAGTCGTTCTCTACTTTTGAGCAGCTATTTGATGCTGAGGTGCAGATTGAAGATGTGATTCAATCCAGAGACATTGAGAAAGCTGAGCCTAGTCAAAAACTAAGAAGGACCTTCCCTGCTAACAATCAAAACTAGTCTGCCTCTACCAACCTCATTTCTTGCTCGAACGAGATTATCCTTTTGAATCCTTCATCCTCCGCTCAACATTCAAACAATACCCAATAGCCTAACAACAGCCAACAGCCACAGCAAAGGCCAAGAAGAGTCTTCACTCCCCTTAACATTTCATTATCCACAGCTCTAAATTAACTTGTCGAGAAAGGGCTTATCAAGCCGCTGGACCCCATGCCTGTACCTGATCCCCTACTTCTGTGGTATAACACTTCTCAGTACTGCGCTTACCACCAGGGTCATAGGCATTTGACTGATAAGTGTATGAGGTTGCGTAATGAGATTCAGGATCTCATTGACAACAAAGTCATTCCACCACCATCTTTTGTTTCGAAGTCAAATGTCACGACCAATCATCTACCAAACCATGCCAAGTAGGCTGGGGTAAACTGCATGTCTCTGGGATAGTCAGAAGATCCAAGCCAATATATCTATTCAGCGCATCTGCCACGCTTGTACATTTTAGCTGCTAACGATCAAACAACTTGTTCATTGATTATGGTTAGAAATGGCTAGGATGTGATGGAAGAGTGGAACTGTGACACCCCGTTCCCCGGGCATGTCGAGACATATATAACTATAAATAAAGGACATATTCTAGCTGAACATTCGTAGATACATAAGATAGTTACTACATCATTAATGGTTCAGAGTTTATCCAAAATACTTAATAATTATAGTCATCCAGAAAATTGCAACAAAAGTTACAATATGCCCATGGAAAACTGAACAAAAGATCCAAAAAGTAGACATCTTACATCTTCAAGCAGTGTTGTTGGGGTTAACTGGCTCCTGTCACTCTCCCCTTTCTTCGTAGTCTTCTTCCTCAATGAACAGGCCTTCCTCAAAAGGTCTTTCTTCTTTACTTGTGCCACGAATGCAATGAGCCGGAGCCCAGAAGCAAATTCTCTAAATCGTCTAACAAACTCACAACAAAATATCCTACAATATATATCGTATAATAACCAATACAAATTTAAGGGGGTAGAGATATATACAATTTATCATGTTTAACAGGACAAGCACATATAAGAATAGTGGTGCGAGTGTGTGATGCAATGAATGCAATGCAGATGCCCAACCTAAAGTACTTATAGAACAGTATCATGAATTCCACGCCAAGAATTACAGAGTAGACTTGATGATATATTGATCACTTAACCTATTCTGGCCTCGTTGCGAAAGGTAAACGCTCATCTTGGCTACATGCCTTAGCCGTTTTACTTAATGGCAATGGCGTGGGGGCAGACCGCCCAATTTTATCAGCCACCCTTATACGGGCGAACCATCCCACATTAAGTACTAGAATACTCGTTAGCGTCAACCCAAAGTCTAAATAAAGCTAATGACGAACCCGTGGTGCCTAATTCCCCCTTTTATAATTAAAAACCTCTAATCAATTTCAAATATGGCAACCAGGGACGTCCTAGATCTATAACCACTCAATAAATGATTTACATGTCACTCAACCTAATTGAAGGATACGAAAGGGACTCCGATAACCCAAGATGAAATGTAAGAATGCTCATGATGTGTAATATGCTTCTCATGTGTAATTAATCATAGCATAGCATATAAATATAATATGGCACATGACACAACTTGCTGATGTATCAAGTACAAGCATGCGAAGTATAACCATAATTTATACAATATAGAATCAAACCTTCGGCATGAGTTCATCTCATCAAAAGTATCATTTTCATACACTAATTACTCACAAAGTTCATATAAGGTTCACTTACTCAAGTCTCATAAGTAACACACCATTAGTACACTTAGCCAATTTTAGGTAATTGTTCAATTGCTAGTTTTAAAGTTGCAACTGTTTTTTGAAGTACTTAGACATGGATTTAATTTTTGAAATTTTAACACCAATTAGATAAAAATATTTTCTACAACTTTCATATTTATCACCAAGGTCAGTTCCTAAGGTAAAAAGGTATTTATTTTATTTTAGTAAAACTCATTCAGCATTTTACAGAAAAGAACACAGAGATTGGGTCTCTGTTGGCCACGGTTTTGGGGCATCAATTCAAGGACTGTAGGTCTGATTTTGGTGAGATTTTATTTTAAGGTGGTCCCTACAACTTTCATGTTTTGTGTTAGGGCAAGTTGTTTGGAAACAATTTGCGATTTTAGCCAATTTATAAAAAGAGTTCAATCAGCCAAAAAAGGGGCTACATAATGTGTTTTTAACAAAGAGTGCTCAAAACCTTTGGAGTATCACTCGAGGGTATTTTAGGTTGATTTTTTCTTAGTATTCAATTTAATATATTAGCTACAATGTTCATGTTTACCACTTTTAGATTTGGTTTCTAAAAAGTTTGATTTTGGGTCCCACAAAAATGTGTGATAGAGAGGTCTATCAGTCACTAAACCTCAAGAGTGATTTTTGGAAGGGCTTTGACTTACCAAGACTTCATAGGTTTTGTTCATTTTTGGTGGACAGAAATATAAATATGTCCTTTACAAGTTTTATATTTTGACCAAAGCTCGGTTCTCACTCTAACTTAGGGTTTTTAGGTATGCAACTCATAGTGGTCGAGATCTAACACTTTTTGGCAAAAATGGTATATTTGGAGTTCTACCCAACGAAATCGCTTCAAACCAATTTTGTATGAATGATAACTCAAAAATATTGGTTTGGACAAAAAAATCACGCTAAGTGCATTTTCCTACATTTAGTTATGATATTTTAAATTTCGCGTCAGAAAATAGGTAAGCCCAGAAAATTAGGTTACCTAGGGTTTTAGTTGCTTAGCTCATGCGGTGTCTATTTTTGTTGTAGTTTCTTTGCATGCATGTTATAAAACCACATAAACCAAAACTCCAGAATATGTTTAGGCCATAAAACTTAAAAATATACACATGAAAGCACATGCAAAGCTTGTTTATACATAAGCAGCCTATAAACTACTCCTACGATGCCTTTTTGAGTTAATTTTTGTTTTATTTTCTTAGGATTAATTATAGAGATGAATTGAAGGTTATCTTATGGAAGAATATCAGAGGATTTTATAGAGTTTACTTACCTCTTTTGATGCTACAAGATTGAAGGAGAATAGGACTTGGCTTTAAGTGCTTCCTCTTTAATTTCTCCTAGCTCCTTCTTCCTTCTCTCTTAGAACACTTAGAATTTTTTTTTGTGGTTGCTCTCTCTCTCTCTCTCTCTTAGCTGAATGTGTATGAAGAGAATAGGGGGGACTTGTTCTTTGTGTTTATAAAAAAAATTGAAATGGAGGATAATAATTGCAATAAAGCTTTAAATTGGATTTTCTTCAATTTTAATGGTTGTATGGGAGGTGAGAGTGGCTTGAGAGATATATTTTCATACTTGGGGACTGTTTGGGAGAATAAAAAGATGATTTTTGCATTTAATTTGGGTTTTAAATTAAGTTTTGGTACTATTTTGTGGAAAAATAAGCATAAAATATTAATTTTATGTATTTTTTTGGTATCTAAACCTACTAAAATCTATTATATTAATGCATTTATAATTAATTTAGTCATTTCATGATTTATCATAATTTTGATAGCAATTAATTAAATAAGTGTATGCTTTTAAGCTAAATTAAGTTAGTTTGACTAGAATTGACTTTTTGACTTATTTATTGTGTAAAAACTTTAAATAATTATTTGTTTACTTTTATTGACCTATATTATTATAATATTATGTATATTACTTATATAAAAAGTATTAGGTCAAAATAATGCTTATTTTATACATCTTTTTCTCATTTTTAAGCTTTAAAAGGTAAAAAATAGCTTTTTGGACACATTCTCCTAGGTGGCCGGCCATGCAAGGGCAATTTGGTTATTTTTGTTGTTATTTTGTATTTTATTAATTAATTGTGTGTAAATATCTAATTTTGGGTGTCCATGTGTCAAATTTTAGATTTTTAGAACTTTTTGCTGTACCAAGAGCAAAATGGTCATTTTACCTTAATTATGAGGATTTTTTATTTTTAATTTAATATTTTATGTTATTTACTTAATTTAAGCTGTTTCAAAACTTTTTTGAGTGTTAGGGCTTTACCTATGAGTATTTGGTCTTTTTTAGGGTTTCCGGATCAAATTTAAGGTTTCGAGTTACTTATGGTTTCTCTTGTCCATGTAGCGAGCTAAGTTCTCATTGTCTATCCATCACTAATACAAGGGTTTGAGTAGGGTTGTTACAATCTACCCCTCTAAAACAAATTTCGTCTTCAAAATTTCATATCGTACCTCAGTCTGCGAACAATTGGGGATGACTTGCCCTCATAGCTTCTTCCAGCTCCCATGTTGATTCTTCAATCCCGTTGTGCCTTCAAAGAACTCGAACGAGAGGAATGGTCTTGCCTCGAACAATCTAGTCTCGTTGATCGATAATCCTTACCGGTTGCTCTTCAAACGTGATATCTTCATCAATATGTAGTTTCTTCCAATCCAGAATGTGGGTAAAGTCAGGTTCATACTTCCGCAGCATCGACACATGGAAAACGTTATGAATGTTGGCGAGTTGAGGTGTTAAAGCCAAATGATATGCCACTTAGCCAACCTTAGCTAGAACCTCAAACGACCAAATATATCTTGGAATTAGGTTCCCTTTCTGGCCGAAGCGTATCACCCCTATACGTGGTTGAATCTTCCGGAATACATGATCTACTACTTCAAATCGTAGCGGCCTTCATCGTTCATCTGCATAGCTCTTTTGTTGGCTCTGTGCGGTAACTATCCATTGTTGAATGAGTGGGATCTTCTCGATGGTCTCTTGCACTAAGTCCGGTCCAAGAAGTGCATTTTCTCCTGCTTTAGTCTAACAAATCGGTGAACGGCACGATCTTTTGTAGAGGGCTTCATATGGCGGCATGCCAATGCTGGATTGATAGCTATTGTTGTAAGAAAACTCGACTAACAGCAAGTGCTTCTCCCAGTGTCCCTTAAAGTCCATGACACAGGCTCAAAGCATGTCTTCCAGTGTCTAAATTGTACGTTAAGATTGCCCATCAGTCTGTGGGTGAAAGGCGGCGCTGAAGCAAAGCTCCATTCCTAGGGCGTTTTGCAAACTCTGCCAGAATTGTGAGGTGAAACGTGGATCTCGATCTGACACGATGGATAGTAAAATTCCACGAAGACGTATGATTTCTCGAATGTACTTCTGACTTAGGGTCTCCAGCTTCTCGGAAGTTCGAACTGGTAGGAAGTGTGTTGATTTGGTGAGGCGATCTACGATTATCCAAATAGAGTGGTGTCCTGCTGGCGATCTCGGTAGTCCAGAGACAAAATCCATAGTGACGTGGTCCCATTTCTACTGAGGTATCTCTAGGGGTTGGAGGGTTCCACCTAGTCTTTGGTGCTCGGCCTTCACTTGCTGATAAGTAAGGCATTTTGCCACAAAAATTGTTTCATCCTTCTTCATTCCATTCCACCAATAATGCCTTATCAAATCGTGATACATTTTTGTCTTTCCGGGGTGGACAGCAAAAAGTGATCGGTGATGCTCTTTTAAGATATCTCTTCTCAGGTTCTCAACATTCTGTACAAAAAGTTATCCTTGGTAGGTCAACTGTCCATGCTTGTTCACTACCCATCCTGGCTTAGATTCCTCCGCAATTAAGATGCCTTCGAATAAATTTGGATTCCTGGTCATACTTTTGGGCTTCCACGACTTTCTGATGGAGATTCATTGTTGCCACCGTTAGACAAGAACAGCTTCCATTTCCTGATTTCAATGGTTAGAGTCGGAACTCGTTGAGCGTTCCCATCATATTCCATTCTCTTGATGCTATGCAAGCCACCGCGCTCCTCATTTTTCGGCTAAAGGCGTCGGTCACCACGTTAACCTTGGTTGGGTGATAGACTAATGTAGACTGGTAGTCCTCTAAATACTCTTTCCAGCGATGTTGCCTCATATTAAGATCCTTTTGGGTGAACAGGTATTTCAGACTCTTGTGATCGGTAAAAAGCTGAATCGTTTTCAATAGAGATAATGCCTCCATAACTTTAGCGCGAACACCATTGTTGAAGTTCCAGATCGTTGGTAGGGTAATTTTTCTCATGTGGTTTCAATTGTCTTGTCCCGTAAGCTACCACCTTACCATTCTGCATTAGTACACATCCTAGATCATCCTTTGATGCATCACAATACACCATATACCCAACCTCTCGTTCGGGTATGATCACGATCGGGGCATTGGTCAATCTCTTCTTGAGCTCTTGAAATGCTACTTCACACTTATCATTTCACTCAAACTTCACCCCTTTTTTCTTTAATTTGGTCATTGCGCGTGCCAATTTTGAGAAATCTTGGATAAATCTCCAGTAATATCCTACTAGACCAAGGAAACTACGAACTTCGAAAATATTTTGAGGTAGCTTCCATTCCGAAATAGCTTCTACCTTGGCTTGGTCCACAGCTATTCCCTCCTTAGACACTACGTGTCCTAGAAGTTTTACTTCGCGTAACCAGAACTCACACTTGCTCGCCTTAGCAAAGAGTTGTGATTCTCTTAACTTTTGCAAGATAATTCTTAGATGCTGTTCATGCTCTTCTTCAGATCGAGAATATACAAGCATGTCATCTATGAAGACCACTACAAATTGGTCGAGGTAGGGCCGAAAGAGTTTATTCATCAAGCTCATGAAAACTCTTGGGGCATTGGTTAAACCAAAGGGCATGACTACGAATTCATAATGTCCGTATCGGGTTCTAAAGGCTATCTTCGGTATATCCTCCTCCTTCACCCGAAGTTGGTGGTATTCGGAGCGAAGGTTGATCTTTGAGAAACAAGCTGATCCTCGCAATTGGTTGAAGAGATCATCGATATGAGGTAGGGGGTATCGATTCTTGGTTGTTATCTTGATCAGCAGACGGTAGTCGATGCAGAGACGTAAGTTCCATCCTTCTTCTTGGCGAACAGCGTTGGCATTCCCAATGGTGACGTATTAAGGCGAATAAAACATTTGTAGAGCAGTTCCTAGAGCTGGTTATTCAATTCTTTAAGCTCGGTGGGGGCCATGTGGTGGACTACGATCGAAATCAGTGCGATTTTAGACTAAATTTCTATTGTGAACTCGATCTCACGATAAGGGGGTAATCTAGGGAGTTCTTCCAGGAATACGTCTTTGTATTCGCACACTAGTCGGGGTAAGTCGGGGGTTGATAGGATGTTTGTACTAGTAAGTAGGCACGTTAATCTCCCTATGAAATTACTCGATTTATAGTCCTTTGCACTACTCGGGGTCATGATCTCGCGTCATTGTTCTTGAATTCGCACAGTAGTGTCATTTTTCGCTTGCACCCATATCTTCCCTTGTCATTAGTCGATGATAGCACGGTGTCCTGATAACCAGTCCATTCCAAGGAGCACATCGTAGCCATTGAAATCCATGACTCGTAGGTCACAAGTCATATGGGTATTGGTTATTCGTAATGTGCAGGCTTTACAAACAGAGTCTACTCGGGTTTGACTTCCTAAGGGTGTGACGGCACTTAGGGTTTGTTCTAATACCTCGGGTTCTAAGGGCAGGGACTTCATATAGTCTAGAGATATAAAAGAATAGGATGCTTCGGAATCAAACAGTACTTTCACTAAGGTATTGAATAACATGAACATACCTTGTATGACTTAGGTGTTTTCCAATTCCTCTTCCTACAACGCAAAGATGCGGCCTCCCATTGGTCGATTCCCATTGTTGTTCTTGAGATTTTCGGCCTTCAGTTCATTGCCCAAGTTTCCTTGCGGTCTCAGATTCTTGTTGAGCAGTGGTCTTCCTCTTCTATATTGCTGCTGAATAACTGGCTTGGTGACTTGGACTTGTTGCAGGAACCTAGGCTGTTGAGTTTGAGGCTGCCTCCATTGTTGATTGCTCAGATTCCTCTGTCCTGGCTAGTGGCATTCGAAGCACTTGACAGATGTTGCAGGGGGTTCTCTTGGTCGTCCTTATTGGTACTCTCAGTGGTATGGTTTCCTAGGGATAAATGCCTAGTTGCTCCTCACCGGTCCTCTGGAGTTGATATTTCCTTTCTTCGGGTTCCATGTCTTCTTGGAGTTAGCTTGATCTGTCTTGGCTAGCAGGGCTGTGCGTACTACCTGTGTTTAGGTAGGGAGTTGCAAGCAGATCACTCTTGCTCGGATAGAAGGCTCCAAGCCCCATTCGATCTTTCGTGTCTTAGATTCTTCATCCGGTAAAATGGTCATTGCAAAACAGCTCAACTTCTCAAAATGGTTCACATACTGCGTTACTGTCATTGTCCCTTGCTTAAGTTCCAAAAATTCTCAAATCTGCCCTTGACAGAAAGGGGCTGGGAAGTATTTCTCCAAAAATAGATTCTCAAACTGATCCTATGTCAGAGTCGCTACTTCCTGGGTGTTGGTGACCACAGTCCACCAATGATCGGCTTCTCCTTCTAGCAGATGGGCAGTTAAGGCCACTCGATCGGTCTCATCCTGAACTCCCATTGAGTTGAATAGTTTTTTAACTACTCTCAGCCATTCCTCTTCCTCCCTTGATTCTACTCCCCCTCGAAACGTCGGGGCTCGCTGCCTCCCTAATTTCGATAGAAACCAGGCTCGGTCACGTACGTGCGGGCAGTTGATGTTGGCGACCAATTCTCGTAGCACTTGAGTTAGTTCTGGTACTTCATCGTTGGTGGGTCTGCTTGTTTATCGGTGATTAGGTCTTCTATCCGCCATTCTAGAATAAAAGAAAAAGAGTGTTACGATTCTGGGAGTTATTCCAGTTCTTAATTGTTTATTATAGGTTGGAATTTTGTAGAGTTAGGTTGACAATTATAGAACTACTTATAACGATTTTGACATCAAAAATTTTTATTTCATTTCAACTCATAGTCAGTACAAGTTTGTCAAAGTTTACACAACACACATATAATCTTTAAGTTAAAAGGAAAAGTACAAGGCTATTGTGCTAACATCTAAACGAACAAATGTGGATAAAAGTGGCAGAAAATCAATTTGCATTCCCAGGTTACCTCGGTGATGTTGTAGCAGTGCAACTGCACCTCAACGTGCTAGACGTCATTCGGCCCCATCTGTATTATGTTGGTTATGGCGATCAGAGTCTCTTGGTACGTCTCGGGGTCATCAAAGTTGATGGCCGAATCATGTAGATTGACAATTCCTCTCTCATATGTTGGCCTCTGATACTGCATCCATCCTATGGTCAACATATCTCCTAGTCGCGCCTTAAATCCAAGAGAAAAGTCTAAGCGATAAAGTCTTCGGCTGCATTTTTCGATCACATGTACTAGTCCTAGGTAGCGCAGAAAAGCCTCCAATTTTCTCCACATGCACATATGCTCCGGACAGATTCTGGCATACACGCGATCCCCCACATAGAAGCCTTGGCACTCGGGATGACTATAGTAAATGGTGATATTTGTTGCTTCGTCTTCATTAGACTCGGGTAGAGGTGCTTCAAGCTAATCGTATGGAAATTCAATTGCAACTTCTTCTTCTTCGTCGTCGTCGTCATCCTCATCATCATCGACATTGAAATCTTCCTCGTTCAGTTTCTCGTCTACCTCTATCTCATCACCTTCTTCATCTGGGTTGGCCTGCCATTCCTCCAGAAAAATTCAAGCTAAAGGGACGGCGTCGATAGGTTCTTGCTCCTCCACGGGTATCTCCTATGGGTTCTTTTCTGGATCTTCTTCAAGATTTGAGTCTTTAGGTTCTGTTGTTGCCCAAGGTTCCCCCGCTGGTTCTGTGTTAGACGCCATCCTAAGAAAGAAAGGATAGGGAAAACTCTAAGGTAAAAATTTTAAGTGATAACTTAATAGTACAGACATTCTACAGAGTTTCTACTCTACAGAACTCGCAATCTACCATTTCCCAAGGCCTGAAGTTCACTAAACGTAGGCTTTGATACCAATTGTGACACCCCGTTCCCCGAGCATGTCGGGATATATGTAACTATAAATAAAGGACATATTCTAGCCGAACATTCGTAGATACATAAGATAGTTATTACATCATTAACGATTCAGAGTTTGTCCAAAATTCTTAATAATTACAGTCATCCAGAAAATTTCAACAAAAGTTATAATATGCCCATGGAAAACTGAACAAAAGATTCAAAAAGTAGATATCCTACGTCTTCAAGCTGCGTCATTTGGGTTAATCGGCTCCTGCCACTCTCCCCCTTCTTCTTCCTCAACGAACACGCATTTCTCAAAAGGTCCTTCTTCTTTCTTCTTTACCTGTGGCATGAATGCCATGAGCCAGAGCCCAGAAGCAAATTACCTAAATCGCCTAACAAACTTACAACAAGATATCCTTCAATACATATCGTATAATTCTCAATACAAATTTAAGGGGGCAGAAATATAGATAATTTATCATTTTCAACAGGACAAACACATATAAGAACAATGGTGCGAGTGCATGATGCAGATGAATGCAATGCAGATGCCCAACTCAAAGTACTTCCAGAATAGTATCATGAATTCCATGTCGGGAATTACAGAGTAAACTTGATGGTGTGGCGTTGGGATTTAGGGGTCATTTTGGAAAATGTTGAAAAATAAAAAATTCATTTAGAAAAATCTTTTAACACCTTGAAAACTAAATTTTGAAAGCCCCTTTTTTGTTAAAAATAGAGTTGCCACTTAATTTTTGAAAAAAACTAAGAAAAAAAAAATGGCCACTGATCCTTAAAACGTTAACCAGAGAAAGAGGGTTCGGGGGTTAAGGTACGAATCGGGAAAAGTGTTAGGCACCCCGTTCGCCCAACCGTAAGGTTAGCCTCTATTAGTCATCATTGGTTCTTTAATATGATTTCTCAAATGCATACAAATAAAGAAAATAGAGACAAAATGAGAACATCCAAAATCAAATATGAAAAATACATAGTATATGTACAAAGCACTCCAAATCAAAACAAATAAAAAGATAAAATCTTAAGTCCTACGGCATGCAATTTTTAACTAAAAGATACATAAAATATTTTCACATGCAATATTCACAAAAATAAGCTAACTATCATGATTTAAATAAAAGAGTAAAAGCATGGTAGAAATTATTAAAATTACCTAACATGGATTTATTACAAAAAATAAGTTAATCCATTCTAGACATGATTTTAAAGAAAATGACCAAAATATGTATAATACCAAAGGAAACTAGGTAGAAAATAAACTAGGTAGAAAATAACTAAACTAGATAGAAAGTAAACTTGGTAGAATTGAGAAATGCATACAAAAAAAATTATTAAAAGAAAATTTGCTAACAAAAGAAAAGAAAGGGTTTTATACTTAAAGAGAAATTAAAGTTTCAAAAGAAAAGAAAAAGATTTGACAAAATAAGAAGGGTAGAAAATGCTATTGAGAAGAAAATCTAATTATTTACATAAAAGATAAAAATAAGATGAATAAAAAAAACATTAAAAGATATTTTTATGATTTTGTGCTTTTTGTAGTTAATAGAAGAAAAGAAAAAAAATATTATAAAAGAAAAGTTAAGCTAATAAAGGAAGATTTTAAAATAAAAGGAAGATTTAGTTATTAACATTTTATATTTTTAAAAGAGAATAGAAGAGAAGAAAATAGAAGAAATGAAAAGAATAATGGAGTATTTTTAAAAGAGAAAATTATAAACTACTTAAATATGAAAGTTAACTTAAAAGTCTTTTTGTGATTTTTGGTTTTAACAAAATAAAAGAAAAGTGCCATAAAAAAAACTACAGAAAAAGAAAATGAAAAATAAATTTTTATAAGAAAAATGAATATTAATATTATAAGAAAAAAAATGCTAAATGGAACTTTATTAAAACTAATAAGAAAATAAAAGACTAGAAAAGAAAATTACACTAATATTGAAAGAAAAAAAAAACGAAAGTATAAGCTAGAAAATGAATATTAAGCTAAAAAGAAAATCAAATAAAGCATTAGTATTTAAAGAAAAGAAAAGAAAATACTTAAAGAAAAAGAGATAGGGCATTATGAGGAAAATTAAAGTTGATGATAAAAAAAAGAAAATGCTACATCAAAAGAAAATGCTAGAAAAATGAATTGTATTGAAAAGGAAAAAAAAAAATTAAATAAAATGAAAGCCAGAACATTAAACTAATGCTTAAAAGAAAAATGGACATCAAACTAAAAGAAAAGAGAATAAAAAATAAAAATAAATGCTAGAATATTAGAATAAAGTTGAAAAAATAAAAGAGCACTTAAACTAATATTATAAGTAAAGAAAAAAAAAATAAATGGTACATTAAGAAAGAAATTACATTAAGCTAAAAGAAAAAGAGATAAGACTTTTTAAAATTACATTATAAGAAAAAGTAAATGTTAAGAAAAAAAATTACGTTGCTATTAAATGAAAGTTAAGAATTAAAATGGAGTATTAAATTAATGATACAAGAAATGAAATAAAATGAAATGCTAGTAAAAAGAAATTAGATTAACTAAAAGAAAAGAAAAGTAAATAATACTAGAACATTAAATTAACATAAAAAGAAAAGGAATGAAAAGAAATGAAGCATTTGACTTAAATGGGTGTAATATTGACTATTACAACCATTTATTTTGTAAGTGCTTAGATTATAACAATTAACAATATTGATAAGTTGTAATTGCCAAAAATATTAGCACTATTTAATAATTTAACAATTTATAATAAGCTTAAAAATGAAGCTAAGTAAATAAAACAAGTAAGCTAAATAAGCTAAAACTAGAATTTAAAACAATGTAAGAATATAACAACTATATAAATAACGCGAGAACGTAATTAAAATGAATTGACCAAATTAAATCCGACAACTCTAAAGGTGTAGAAAATGGATTTACAAGGGCCGGGGATACAAGCCAAATACTTGAATTGCTTAGGAATCCTCAAGTTGGGGAATGTGGGTGAGCAATTTGATCTTTGGGTGATGATCCAAGTTAGGGTTTGGGACTATTGGAGGCTCGAATCTCAGTATTTCGGCAGGGCTTCGGCGTCGGAGCTTGGAATTGCTCGGCGAATCGGCAAAACTTCTCTCATTAAACCTCTCTATATTTTTCTTCCCTGAAAAACGTACCAGGGGTACAGTATTTATAGAGTTCATCAGCTAATGAAATGCTGCCACGTTTTAGGAACATGTCAAGCCATTTGGAGTTGGCGATGCCACAATGATAGTTGGCGGTCGCCATGTTTTTGAAAGATTCCACAAAGTTCTATGGCGGTCGCCATGATGGGAGTTGGCGGTCGCCACTTTTGGCTAGGGTTTTTACAAAGTTCTATGGCGGTCGCCACGATGGGAGTTGGCGGTCGCCTTACTTGGGCAGCAAATTTCGATGGTTCGTCAAAATTTCATTGGTTTGAAGGTTTTGGGTTCAAATACCGAGCTTGGATCACTTCTCGAGGATCAAACTGAGGCGCTATTCCACCTGTTTTCATCATCGGATTCGCCTAAGATTGGGCGGGGGTAAATTGGGGTGTCTACAGATGGTATATTGATCACTTAATCTATCTTGGCCTCGTTGCGAATTGTAAACGCTTGCCTTAGCTACATGCCTCAACCGTTTTACTCAATGGCAACGGCGTGAGGGCGGGCCACCCAATTTTATCAGCCACCCTTATACGGGCCAACCGTCTCACATTAAGTTCTAAGATACTCATTAAACATCAACCCAAAGTCTAAATAAAGCTAATGATGAACTCGTAGTGCCTAATTCCCCCTTTTATAATTAAAAACCTCCAATTCAATTTCAAATATGGCAACCAGGGACGTTCTAAATCCACAATTACTGAATAAATGATTTCCATGTCACTCAATCCATTTGAAGGGTACGAAAGAGACTCCGATAACCCAAGATGAAATGTAAGAATGCTTATAATGTGTAATATGCTTCTCGTGTGTAATTAATCATAGCATAGCATATAAATATGAAATGGCACATGGTACAACTTGCTGAAGTATTAAGTACAAGCATGCGAAGTATAACCATAATTTATATAACATAGAATCGAACCTTCAGTATGAGTTCATCTCATTAAAAGTATCATTTTTATACACTAATTACTCACAAAGTTCATATGGTTTACATAAGTCTCATAAGTAACACACCATTAGTACACTTAGCCAATTTTAGGTAATTGTTAAATTGCTAGTTCTAAAATTACGACAGTGTTCTGAAATACTTAAACATGTATTTAATTTTTGGACTTTTAACACTAATTAGATAAACATATTTCCGACAACTTTTCTATTTTTCACCAAGTTCATTTCCTAAGGTCAAAAGATCATTTATTTTATTTTAGTAAAAACCGTTCAACATTTTATGAAGAAAAACACAAAAATTGGGCCTCTGTCGGCCACGGTTGTGGGGCATCAATTCAAAGACTATATGTCTGATTTTTGGTGAGAATTTATTTTAAAGTGTCCCCTACAAGTTTCATGTTTTGTGCTAGGACAAGTAGTTCGGAAAAAGTGTGAGATTTTGGCAAATTTATAAAAAGGGTTCAGTCATCCTAAAATGGGTCTACATAATTTGTTTTCAACAGAGAGTGCTCAAGACTTTTGGGATATCATCCGAGGGTATTTTGGGCTAATTTTTGATTAATATTTAGTTTAATATGTTAGATACAATGTTTGTGTTTAACACCTTTGGATTTGGTTTCTAAAAAGTTGGGTTTTAGGTCTCACAAAAATATGTGACAGAGGGTCTGTCAGTCACTTAACCTCAACAGTGATTTTGGGAAGGCTTTTGATCAATCCATACTTCATATTTTTGGCTCCTTTTTGGTGGACAGAACGAGAAATATTTCCTCCATAAGTTTTATGTTTTGACTAAAGCTCGGTTCTCACTCTAACTTACGTTTGTTATGTCTGAAACTTAGAGTGGTCATGATCTTACACTCTTTGAAAAAAAATGGTATATCTAGAGTTCTATCCAACGAAATCACTTCAAGCCAATTTTTTATGATAGATAACTCAACAATCTAAGTCTGACCACCAAAATACCTTTAAGATCATTTTCCTACATTTAGTTAAGATATTTTAAAATTCGTGGCAGAAAGTAGGTATAAGCCCAGGAAATTTGATTACCTAGGGTTTTAATTGCTTAGGTCATGCGGTGTCCATTTTTGTTGTGGTTTTTTTGCATGGATGTTATAAATCCACATGAACCAAAACTCCATGTTTAGGCCATAAAACTAAAAAATATACACATGCAAACCTTGTTCATACATAAACAACCCGTAGACTACTCCTACGACGCCTTTTTGAGTTATTCTTTGTTTTATTTTCTTATAGTTGATTATAGAGATGGATTGAAGCTTATCTTATGGGAGAATATCAAAGGGTTTTAGAGAGTTTACTTACCTCTTTTGATTCTACAAGATTTAAGAAAAATAGGACTTGGCTTTAGTGCTTCTTTCTTAATTCCTCCTTGCTCCTTCTTCCTTCTTTCTTTCTTCCTTCTTCTCTCTTAGAACACTTAGATTTTTTTTTTGTGGTTGCTCTTCCTCTCTCACTCTCTCTCTCCCATCCGAATGTGTATGAAGAGAATAGGGGGGACTTGTGCTTTGTTTTTATAGAAAAAATTAAAATGGAGGATAATAATTGCAATGAACCTTTAAATTAAATTTTCTTCTATTTTATTGGTTACATGGGGGGTGGGAGTGGCTTGAGAGATAAATTTTCAGACTTGGGACAAGTAAATTTCGGCCAGGCCTATTTGGGAGACTAAAAAGCTGATTTTTGCATTTAATTTGGATTTTAAATTAAGTTTTGGTACTATTTTGTGGAAAAATAAGCATAAAATATTAAATTTATGTGTCTTTTTGGTATCTAAACCTACTAAAATATATTATATTAATGAATTTATAATTAATTTAGTCCTCCTATGATTTATCATAATTTTGATAGCAATTAATTAAATAAGTGTAGGATTTTAAACTAAATTAAGCTAATTTGACTAGAATTAACTTTTTGACTTATTTTTTATGTAGAGACTTTAAATAATTATTTGTTTGATTTTATTGATCTATATTATTATATTATTATGTATATTACTTGTATAAAAAGTATTAGGACAAAATAATGCTTATTTTATACATAATTTTCTCATTTTTTAGGTTAAAAAGGTAAAAAGTAGCTTTTTGGACACATTCTCCTAGATGGCCAGCCATGCAGGGGTAATTTGGTCATTTTTCTTATTATTTTGTATTTATTAATTAATTGTGTATAAATATCTAATTTTGGGTGTCCATGTGTCCAATTTTGAATTTTTAAGATTTTTTGTTGTACTAACGGTAAAATGGTTATTTTACCTTAATTATTAAATTTTTGATTTTAATTTAATATTTTATATTATTTATTTAATTTAAGCTATTTTGAGACTTTTCTGAGTACTAGGGCTTTGCCTATGAGTATTTCGTATCTTTTAGGGTTTCCAAGTCAATTTTAGAGTTTCGGGTTACTTAGGGTTTTCCTTATTCATGTAGCGATCTAAGTTCTTATTGTCTATCCGTCGCTAATACTAGGGTTTGAGCCGGGTTGTTACAGGAACGATGATGCTTGAGAGGGGTATGAAATGGCAATCCAAGATAATCATCAGGAAGAGGAGGAGCGTAATGAGGAGGATGACTGGCCGTTGGACTACCTGACATGGCCGTACGGGTTTGGTCATGTGCTCGATGGCATCACCATTCCTTTATTTTTTTGAAGAAGAGGTATATGTTGACGATATGCAATCGTACTGGTTAGTAAGAGTTGTGCTGAAATCAGATGGAGCTGAATGGACCAATTTTTAGGCTGCCCGGGAACAGCTGATAGAATACATCGAAGAGGACATTTGGGAAGAAGTCGACAACACATGGGCCATAGAGGATGAAGAGGAAAGAAAAGGAAGAACATCAGTCAATGACTTAAATGATCTATGGGCATTTGAAAGCCCTATGTGTGTGGATGAGGTAAAACAGACTGAAAGTGTAATACTGGGATTGTGGGATCTCGAGGAAGGCTAGAGCATCTAACTAGAAGTAGGCAAAATTTGAAGCTGGCTCAATTATAAAAAGGGCAAGTGAGCAAGAAGGGAAAAGAGAAAGAACAAGAAGAAGAGGACGAAGTTGTAATGAAGTAGCTGAAAAAGACACAGGCCAACATTAGCATCTCGGGTTTGCTGATGGCTTCACACGGACACCGGTAAGCCGTGTTAAAAGTTCTGAATAAAGCCAATGTATTGATAGATGTGACCCCTGAACAATTGATTGGGTTAATACTGCTAGTTGCAGAGCCTAAAATTATTTCTTTTTCTGAGAAAGATTTACCATTAGAAGGGAAGAATCACAATAAGTTATTCCATATCACCGTCAAGTGTTTAGAAAAGTGGGTTCTGGTAACGCTCATCGACAATGGTTCAGCCTTAAATGTCTGCTCGCTAAAATTGCCATTTTCCTGGGGATGAAGCCAGACCATTTCATGCCATGTAATCAAGGATTTTGAGCCTATGATAATACAAGGAGGGATGTGTTGGGACTGGTATCATTCGCAGTATTGGTTAGGCCTCTGGAAACCTCAGTGGAGTTCCATGTGTTGGATGTCCCGGCATCCTTTAACTTGTTATTGGGGCGACCTTGGCTCCACAACCCTGAGATGCAAGCAATTCCCTCTACTCTTCACCAAAAGCTGAAACTGATCAGGAACAGGGTAGTGCTGATCATCCATGGAGAAGATAGTATTCAATCTCAAAGAGGAGAAGGCTCAACCCTTTTGAAGGTTTAGCATGGAGAAGGGGACGTGTCATTGAGTGGGTTCCAATTCAATGAAGCACAAACTGTGTAGATGCTATTAAAGGAAGAGGAGAACTACATCAACCTACGAGCGTTTACAATGATGAGGCAAATGTCTCACTTTCTAGGAATGGGGTTAAGTCGTAAACAATAAGGTATTCCAGAACCTATTTAGGTATTGCCAGCTTCACGATGTTTTGGTCTTGGCTACAAGCCGACGGAAGAAGATTTGGAAGGGCCTAAAGGGGGATGGAAGGCTAAATACTCAGGAACGCTCAACGGCTACTTTGTTAAGGAAGGAGAAGATTTTCCATACTGCGGCTTCCCGGAGCCGTGGATTGATGAAGAAACCAACCAGAAGCTACCATGATTGGAAATCTTCTTCATTCATTAGCTATTTGATATGGAAGAAGAGGAAGCTGTGAAAGGGGAAGAGGAGTAACAACGATAGCCCCATGTCCAGTATCTAATCCCCATACATCATGGGACCAGTTAGATACACACAGGTTCTATACGGAGCACCACAACGTAAAGCCTAATTTTTGGGCCCGAAACCCGAGGGTACAAAGAACCCAACCACTCAATTTACGGGGACTAACCCGAAGGTACTGAGCACCTACGCTGCATACATTTTTGGACTTAGACTGAGCGCAACTCGTGCTAAATACACGTCATCCTGGTACATCTAGATAATCTTTTAAAAATTGTACCGTAGTTCAACTACGAAAATATTTCTCAAATATATATTGTACATGCATATACAGATCCATCCATCAACATGGAGATCAACAAACATTTCAAAATATTTTTCCCAAAAGCAGTTATACAACGCATGTATAAGCAAGAGATCCAATCCATGAAACCATGAAGATCAAACCAAAACATGTAAAAACATATTTTGCATAAAAAATAGACCATTTTTCTCAAAGAAACCCAACCTTTTTCCCCAAAGGAACCACAAAAAAGCTAAGGCATACAGCCAGCATTTTAGTTGACTGGACCCCACCCCAGTCGGCTGAAAAACACACTGGAAAAACAATTTTTTGAACCAGAAAAAATTTAAGCCAACTGACCCCTCGAGTCCAGTCGACTGAACTCATGGGTCCAGTCGATTGAACTTGCCCAAAAAATGATTTTTGCTATGATTTTGACCTCCAATCCTCAAACTTGATACCTAAAGGCATACTCGAGCCCAAGACTATCACAAACCATCACCAGAAACATCTAATACCCAATTTCATCCAACCGAAACACTAAAAAATAGTTTTAACCCAAAACTATATCTAAAACATAAAATTACATTTCATACGTTTGTAAGCAGTGAAACAGCATAAGATTACATATAGTACCCTTATACAGCAGTAGAATCTGAGATCCTACCTCGTTGGGTAAAAAACTTGACGCATCGATCTACGTGCAAATCTGAGCTTCGTTGAAATCAATTTTCGTTTGGATAGAAGCGTAGACCACGAAGTCAATAGCAATGATCGGCTGTTGGTCCGTCAAAAACCAAACCCCAGGCCCCCGAGAAGTTAGAGAGAAGGCAGAGAAAAAAAAGAGGAAACTTAGGAGTTAAGTTTTGAAAATATCTAACTCCAGATATTTGTAGACCTCCAAAATATATATTTTTTTAAATTTTTAAAATTTGCACCGTAACTCCCTGCGGCCCCCGGGACCAACCCTGCATGCTTAATATAACCAAAACATGCATCATAACTCATATAGGCATATCAAAACGAAAATGCTAAAAAGGCATCAAAACACCTAATATGCATATCTATCAAAAAAATCAAACGGTACAATGTCTCACAACTCTCCTCCCCCTTAAGGAATTTTGCCCACAAAATTGACTACAAGGTCATGAGGTGAACAACTCTGGGTATCTCACACGAACCCCAGACTCAAGCTCCCAAGTCGCTTCTTCAACCCCATGATGAAGCCACTGAACTTTGACATAAGCAATCGTTCTTCCCCGCAACACGCATTCCTTCGTATCGAGAATTTTCACAGGATGCTCCTCGTACGTCACATCCTCATCAACTCGCAACTCAGTCTAATCTAACACATGAGACGAATCTGGCTCATACCTTCAAAGCATAGAAACGTGAAAGACATTATGCGCAGATGCTAACTGAGGTGGCAAAACCAGACGATATGCTACTGCCCCAATCCTTTCCAGGATCTCGAACGGTCCAATAAAACGTGGTGATAGCTTCCCGCTACGACCAAACCTCATCAACCCTCTGTGAGGTGAAACTTTTAAAAACACACGATCCCCCACAGCAAACTCTAACAGTCTCCTCCGATCAGCATAACTCTTCTAGCGGCTCTGAGCTGTCACCAGTCGCTGACGAATCACTGCAATCACCTCTGTCGTCTCCTTCACTAAGCTGGGTCCCAAAATAGTAATCTCTCCCACCTCTGTCCAGCACACAGGCGATCTACATGGCCTACCATATAGAGCCTCGTACGGTGCCATTCCAATACTGGGCTGAAAGCTGTTGTTGTATGCAAACTCTGCCAATTATAGATGATCTTCCCAAGAACCCCAAATATTAAGCACATAGGCTCTCAGCATGTCCTCTAAAATCTGAATGGTCCTCTCAGACTGACCGTCGGTCTGAGGATGAAAAACTACACTAAAAGTCAAGCTCGTCCCCAAAGCCACCTGAAGACTCTGCCAAATGTGCAATGTAAAGTGCGGGTCTCGATCAGAAACAATAGTCACAGGTACTCCGTGTAGTCGGACTATCTCCTGGATGTACAATCTACTCAATCTGTCCACTGAGTCCTTCAAACGAATGGGAAGAAAAAGTGCAGACTTCGTCAATCTATCCACTACAACCCAAATAGCATCATGTCCGCTCGGCGAATGTGGATGTCCTGATACAAAATCCATAGTGACGTTCTCCCACTTCTACTCAGATACAGGCAATGACTGTAACAATCCTCCTGGTCTCTGGTGTTCCACCTTCACTTACTGACAAGTAAAGCAACGAGATATGAATTGGATCACATCCCTCTTCATTCCCATCTACCATAACTGACAGCGTAGATCGTGGTACATCTTTGTGCCCCCTAGATACACTGCAAGATGTGAGTGATGAAACTCATGTAGCACCTCAGCACGGCACGACTCTGGTACAAGCAATCGCCCTAACAACCTCAGACTCTGATCTAAACTCACCACCCATCCTGTTCTATTTGTCCCACTGGCAATGCGGTCCCGTATCATCTGAGCCTCCTGACCAGTCCTCTGAGCCGCTAACACGCATGCAACCAATGTGGGATGGGAAGCAACTGAATATAAGGTTGCACCTCTGGCTGTCTCCTCGAGACACAGATCAAACTCCCCAACATCCGCAAGCATAATCGATTCTCGTATAGCCACAGAAGCTAACGAGCCGTGAGATCTCCTACTGAGTGCATCAGCTACAACATTTGCCCTACCCGGATGGTACTGCAAATCGAAGTCGTAGTCTTCCAACAACTCCATCCATTGTCGTTGGCGAAGATTCAAGTCCTTTTGTGAAAACAAGTACTTTAGACTTTTGTGATCAGAGAAGACCTCGTAATGCTCACCACAGAGATAGTGATGCCATGTCTTCAAGGCAAAGACCACGGCTGCCAACTCCAAATCATGTGTCGGGTAGTTCCTCTCATGTGTCTTCAACTATCGGGATCCATAAGCTACAACATTGCCTCCTTGCATCAGAACGCAACCCAAACCCTCATGTGAAGTATCGTAGTACACTATGTAACCCAAACCTCGCTCAAGAATAATCTGCACTGGTGTACTGGTCAACCTCCTCTTCAACTCCTGGAAAGTTGACTCACAGGACTCGCTCCACAAAAACGTGACTCCCTTCCGCGTCAAACGCTTCATCGGTGCTGCAAGCCTAGAGAAGTCTTTCACGAACCGCCGATTATAACCTGGCAGACCGAGAAAACTATAGATCTCAAAAACTTTCATCGGTCGCTGCCAATTTGTCACTGCATCAGTCTTCGACGAGTCCACTGATACTCCATCCTTTGACACCATGTGTCCAAGGAATCTCACCTCCATCATCCAAAACTCACACTTCTCGAACTTTGTATACAAGCGATGTTCTCTCAGAAGCTGTAGGACGATATGCAGATGCTCCTCGTGCATCTCCCTCGTGGGTGAATAGCCAAGAATGTCATCCACGAACACAACCACAAAACTGTCTAGATATGGGTGGAAGATACGATTCATCAAACCCATAAATGTAGCAGGGGCGTTCATCAAACCAAACGGCATAACTAGAAAATCATAGTGACCATAACGAGTCCGAAAGGCGGTCTTCGCTATGTCCTTGTCCCTGATCGTCAGCTGACGATACCCTGACCTCAAGTCAATCTTCGAAAAGCAACGGGACCCTCTCAACTGATCAAATAAGTCATCAATCCTCGGCATCGGATACTTGTTCTTCACCGTCACCTAGTTCAACTACTTGTAATCTATACACAACTGCAACGAACCATCCTTCTTCTTTGCAAAGAGCACTGGAGCTCCCCACAGCAATGTACTCAGCTGTACAAACCCTTTAACTAGTAACTCTTGCAATTGTACCTTGAGTTCTCTCAACTCAGTCAGTGCAAAATGATACGATGGCATAGAGATAGGAGTAGCTCTCGGAACAAGGTCAATGGTGAACTCCACATCTCGACTCGGTGAAAACTCAAACAGATCGTCAAGAAAGACGTCCAGATAGTCGCACACCACATGGGGTAACACTCCTCGAACCCCAACTGGCTCATCCAATCTGAGCGCAGAAAAGAGGAGACCCAAATCTCCTCGAACCCGAGCAACACCGGGCATAGACACCAAGCCCTCATCCTGATCACCCACAAAGAAAAATCAGTCACCCTCTAGTGTACAGATCGACATTCTCTGTCGCTCACAATCTATAAAAGCACGGTAGGTAGTCAGCCAGTCCATCCATAGGATGACATCAAACATGGTCATGTCCAGAATGATAAAATCAAACTCTAAACAATGACCGGCGACCTCCAGCACGCAGGATCTATAAACAAGACTCAGCGTCACACTCCCACTAATTGGGGTCTCCACACTCAGGGTACTACCCAACCAGTCCATTTTTAACCCCAAAGCAGATACAAATGCAGATGATATAAACGAATGTGATGCTCCCATGTCGATAAGAACACTGGCCCATGATCCAAAGGCTAGAAGAGTACCTCTGATCATGGCTAGAGCAACAACAACATCCAGCCTGACTGGTGTCTGGAGGCACCAGGATCAGCAAGAACATAAGCCCTGGCCTACGGCAGTCTGGTCTGCTCACCATAACTCTGGGTCGATGGCTGCCTCACCGATTGTGCTGAAGTGCCTCCTTTCGCAAACCTCGACATCTGAGCCCTAGACTACTGCGGAGCCTACCGTCTCTGTACAGATAGAGCAACTGGCGCTCCTATCGTACCTTGGGCATTTCCCTCTCTGGGACAGTGTCTGCAAATATGCCCGAACTAACAACACGCAAAATAGATAGGTGGGTCTCTCGCATGTGACTGAACTGGCGCTGAACTCTGAGCTTAGCCTTTCTACCGGCACTCAGCTGAACGATGCCCGGCTACCCACAGCGATAATAGATCAACCCTCTATGCTCTGGCCTTCCTGTCGAGGCCACTAAAAGTGTAGGTGTGGACGACTATGGCTGATACGACCCAACAAAGTGAGAACTAGGTCCAGACGACCTCCGGCGCTTGTTTCTATGCTCCTGAAGCTGCGTATCCCCATTGTCCTGCTGACTTTTACCCTCTCTAACCCTGCGGTTGTCAGCCAACGAGTTCTCTACTCGAATAGCAGCTTCCACCAGCTTGATATACACCTCCACATCCAGAGCTGCAACTTTGTGTTTGATAGCAGGTCGAACTCCCCTCTCAAACCTCTGAGTGCGCAACTCCTCTGTAGATACCATCTTTGGTGCGAACCGCGACAGATTCGCGAACTTGGCCTCATACTGGACCACTTACAGGTTCCCCTGAACAAGGGAGAGGAACTCATCTCGGTAAGTATCGCTCGAAGTTCTCGGGAAATACTTCTCCAAGAAAACTCTCGTGAATGTAGCCCAAGTGTCATCGACAATAGTCTCGGCGAACTTCCACCACTCTCTAGCATCTTCCCGCAGTTAGAACGCTGCCAACTTTACGCGCATAGCATCCTCCTCGATATCCAGAGTATCAAAGATCATCGTGGTCACTTCCAACCACTTAGTAGCCACCTTGGGGTCCGGCTCCCCAGAAAAGGTCGAAGGAACTAATCGCCGAAACTCCTGCATGGCCACAGAAGCCCTTGCTCAGGAACCCGTGCATACTAGACCTGGTAGCTTCAGCCATCGCTCGCATAATGGCCAACATCTCCTGGACGACTTCAGCGCCGCCAAAATCAGTACCACCCACTTGTTCCTGTGTGGTAGGAATGTTTCCTTCTTCCGGAACCTAAACATAAGCGTAAGCACGCCCTTGGCTACAGCCTCGACCTCGACCCCGTCCCCGTAGTCCCCGCATGGACATAATTCTATAGGAAGAAATATAACATGATAAGCTTTCCTATAACACGATACTATGTGTCATAAACACATAATCATGCTATCACATAGCAACTTAAGATCATGTAAACACGTCTCACATACCGGGAAGAACTAACAAGACAGACTCGTCAATTTGGATAACCTATTTAGACTCCCTGCTAGAAAACATGTCGGCCAAACGAGTTTCTAACTTGGCTTCCAAACTTGTTATTCCAAACGCCCTGAGGCTAGACTCATCAATCTTGAGATTCAATGTGAGACCCTGACCCGTTTTCTTTTTTCAGCGTTTTTGGATGCGCGTTACATGTTTTCTTTCGAGCATGTTTTTATTACTTTTGATGCATGATCAGGCTTAGATATGCATGCGGGGTAGGTTCCCGGGGCCGTGGGCCGTTGTGGTGCAAATTTTAAAATTTTCAAAAAAATATATATTTTGGAGACCTATAAATATCTAGAGTTAGATATTTTCAAACGATATTTTCCAAAACTTAACTCATAAGTTTTTCATTTTTCTCTCTGCCTTCTCTTTATGTTCTCGGGGGCCCGAGGCTCAATTTTCAATGATTCAACAGCGGATCCTTACTTTTGACGTCATGGGCTATGCAACCACCTGGTCAGATTTTTATTCTGGCGAAACTCGATTTTGTACGTGGATCGAGACATCAAGTTTTTAACACACCGAGGTAGAATTCTAGACCTGTATGCTTTATAAGGGTACTGTGGGCAATCAGGTGTCTTTTTACTAGTTAGATCGCTGTAGATCTTAGTTTGAATCAAGTTATGTTTTTAGGTTTAAAATCTTGTTTCGGAAATTTTTGTGGATGGAATCGGGTGTCTGGGGTTTCTTTTGAGGTCTCGGTGTTAGGCCTAGGCGTGCGAGTGTTCACGGATGTTGGTTTGGAGTTCAGAGGCTTCGAATCGGGGTTTGGATGTAGAAACCCGTAACTTGGAAATGATTTTTGCCGTGGTTCGGTCGACTGAACCAGGGGGGTCGGCCAACTGAAGTCTGGATCTTGGGTTCGGTCGACTGAACCAGGGGGGTCGGCCAACTGAACCGTGTGTTTTAGCATTTTGTGATTTTCCAGTAGGGAATTCGGTCGACTGGAGGTGGGGTTCGGTCTCGACTGGAGGTGGGGTTCGGTCGACTGATTTCTCAATTTTCTAAAAATTGTTCTCAAATGTCTAGAATTTTGCTTGATTTTCTATTAAAAAAAACAAAACAAAACTTCTGAAAAAATTGCCCCAATTCTCTAAATCTTTTGAAGATTTTTGAACAAATTTTCAAAAATTTCAAAAAAAAATTCAAATCATTTTTCCTAAATTTTCTAGGACTTTTAAAAAATTTCATTAATTTCCTCTTTAAAATGCCTCTTAAATCTCTAGAGTTCGTGAAATTTTGTATTAACTTTTTAAAAAAATTTGAAAATATTGCGTCTAATTTTCTAAGATTTTTTATAAGAGTTATTCTTCTAGTTTTCAGACCCCAAAAAGAAAAACAAAAATTCCTCCATAGTTTTGTGCTTTTCTTTAAAATAAAAATAAAAAATTCAAACCTTTTATTTTGTGATTTTTAATAAAATAATCACAATTTCTTTTCATTGTTTGTTCAAAATCATAAGTGTCCATACTGTTTTAATCTCCATTGCGTAGGTACCTAAGCTAAGTTCAAATCCCAATCATCATCCACATCATCAAAATAAATCATCATTCATCATCATAATCGAATCACATCATCATCACATGGGGGAATCTTAGGCATGCGTCTATGTTTGATATGTCATTATTTGGTATTTAAAACAGTAAGGATAGGGTACTTACTGAAGCTCGCTGGCGAGAAATGTGATGGTTAGGCTCCCGAAGTAGAATGTCAGCAGCAACCACGTTAGTAGGAGGCTCGTAGCATCTCATCCCATGAGGAACCACGCGGTGAGATAGTGGAGGATACGTATGTGGATCGAAGGGCGCTAGATGACCCTCCCCGGCATCGAAGTCTAAAAAGTCAGCCATCGCGGCCTCTGTAGCAGCATCAGCAGCCGCCTGAGCCTCAGCAGCTGCTCGTGCCTCCTCCTCAGCAACCCGGTGAGAGGCACGCTCCGCCTCAAGCACGAGGGCGTCCAGCGCAGTAGTGGGCTGCGTGGAGGTGACCCCGCCAGCAGGAAGACTGGAAGTCGTGCCTCCAATAGTCCCCATAGAGGAACTCCCAGTAGCGGATGGGCCCCGTAGTGCCCCAAGGTCGTCATCTCCCCGGCCCTGACCCGCCATGAAAAGGAAATGGATCACGAATAGTAGTGTGAACATCGTGTGGTAAGGAAAAGTAGAAGGCTGAGGAAAGTGTGGAAACAAAAGAAACAAGAAGAGGGCTTGAAAGAGTCTTGGGAGCGCAAGAGAGTTAGAGAGAGAGTGAGATGTGAAGAATGAAACCAAATCCGCACGCCCGGGGAGCCTTATGCGCTCACGGAAGTGGCAGTCGCCACCTTCCGTTATGGCGACCGCTATGTTTTCGAAGGGACACATGGCGACCGCCATGTTCAAGAGGTTTTTGTCTAGCGACCGCCATATCAAAGGGAAAAACAGCGCCAGTCTGTCAACGGTCATGTCAGCATTTTGGGGGGCTGTTTGGGCTCTTTATATATGTTTTTACTTATCTTCTTTGTGTGCATCTATTTTATTAATGTAGGTTGTTCTCTTTTCTCTATTAGCAAAACTAGTTTTTAAAAAACATAACATCTTTAATTATTTTTCTTTAAAATTTTTATTTTTGTGTTTGTTTCTAAAAATGACTTTTGGAGCTTTCCAAAAATAATTTTATAATCTCGGGTGTTTCTACTTCAAGAAAATCTTGTGTGTTTAGAAGTAATTCTAAAAATAATTTGGTGAGTTTTAAAACCCCTATCTTTTTAAGGTGTTTTCTCCCTCCGATAACTTTAGTTTTAAGCCACAACTTGGCTTTTAACTCGCGTCCCGTCTCAAAATTTTAGGTCTTAAACATGACCTATTAATTCGCAGTTATTATTCTCGATAAAGTTTAATTTTAAGCTGTAATTTGACTTTTAATTATTTTATTTTCTTTATCCCGCACCTCGTCTCGAATTTTTAGCACTTAACCCGACCTATTAGTTTGATGTTTTCTCGTCGGTCCTCCTCACGACCCTAAACTGACTCGTCGGTCCTCTTCATGACCCTAAACTTACTCATCGGTCCTCCTCATGACCCTAAACCGACTCGTCAGTCCTCTTCATGACCCTAAACCGACTCGTCAGTAGAAAGCCTCATGTATGCTATACTTTGCACTAGACCCGACATCTGCTTTGCCGTTGGCATGGTTAGCAGATATTAGTCTAATCCATGGTAGGAATATTGGGCTGCGGTAAAGAATATAATCAAGTACTGAAAAAGGACTAAGGATTATATGCTAATTTACCAGGCAGACAGTCTAGTACCTTTGGGATATATAGACTCATATTTTCAGTCAGACATAGTACTTGCATCAGGAGACAACCTTGCAGATCCTTTATAGAGACCTTACCGGTTAAGACTTTTGATAGTCATGTGGAGGGCATGAGAGTCAGATGTATGGCAGCATGATTTTGAGTATAAATAGGAGATTGTTAGGGTTAGTATACTGAAAACCATACTTTTAGTATTTAATTTTATTTTTAATAAAATTAAATTTCTATTTTATGAGAATCTTTATGAGCAATGTATGTGTATCATTTCTTTGATATGCATAGATGTCCAATATTCTGTATAGTATTTAATCTGGTGTGTAGAGTACGGTTTACACACAGAAGACCAGATTTTAAGTTCTTACAGAATATAAGTTTTATGTTCACAGTTTAGATAAAAATAGACATACCATCGGTACGACTGTGGCACAGAATTTTAGTAGGCCTGTCTTTGTTACGGGGAACAGATAATAGCGTCATCTATTGTTCCGACTATCTGTACAAGTACACTTTGTGTGTATTGAACGGGACATTTGGGATAATTAATTTAGTACTGACTACTGACTATATAAATTAATTCACACCTAAGGTTATTAAGAATATTGCTTACCCTCTTCATCCAGAAATAATTATTGATTTACATATATTTAATATTCGTTGTTTTGATTCATTAGAGGGTGTGATCTTATATGTGTTTATATTCCCGGTGAGTTGGATGGCGATATTATTTATTTGGTAAATACTAATTATTGACGGAATCCACGCCCCGAAAGATAGGGATTGACGATACCCCCTTAAGGATGCTTATAAGTTTTGGACCGGGCCAAACCCTACAGGTGAATTTAATTATTCGGCGGTCAAATAAGTTAAGCGAAAGGGCTTAAGGATATCAAGATGCCGATTAAATTAAATTATTAGTAATTAAATTTAATTGGCGGGTATCGAAAATCTTAATGTGGGGAGAAATGGTAAGTATTTAATAACAAGAGCTCAATGCAAGAAAGTCTTGAGATTATGGGTCAGAGTGCAATTTTAGTTCTTTAGTGGTGTGAACTGTAATTCAGTATTTTATGAAAATTACAAAAACTGCTGCAACTTTCCATAATTACAAAAATTGCACATGGGTATCTCTGTGTTCCACTAGAAGTCTTACTCATAATTAATCCCCAGGTCTCTGCTGTAACCCTATATATATGTGGGTAGGCTAAACCAGTTTAGATTAATTTTCATATCATTCTTGATATATTATTTTTGTTTTTAAAGACTTAAAAAAATATATCGGGGTTCTACCGGTACAAGTTCTCGGAGGATCGTAGCCCACACTACGTTTGAAGATCGCATAAGGGAATACGGTAGAAGATCTGACAAGAGCTTCAACTCGGAATCAAGTCGTAGTTGAAGATTAGATCTACAAGTGGTATTCTTCTAAATTAACTTTGGTTTCACGGGTTTTATTTTGATCGTTCTTCGTCAAAAGTTTTATCTGGAACCCGTTTCAGCGTTTGTCCGTCCAGTTAATTTTTTACCAAAAATTATTTTACAAAAATAATGATCTTGGCAGTATTGCCTCCAACACATGCAAGTCCATAAAAGTATCAAGCTGGGGCATGCAGGCCCATGAAAACCAAAATGTATGAAAAGACAGCGTATCTAAATGAAACTGGGGAGGGGAAGCTCTCTCTCTCTCTCTCTCTCTCTCTCTCAGATATGTCTCGGGCAAACTCGGCAGGAGGAAGAATAAGCCCCGTCCGATCTGAGATCCTCAAAGAGCTGCTCGATGTCATCACTACCGCTGCCGGAAGAAGAAGACACAACTTTGGAGTGACTCCAAGCAAAATAGACGAATCCTCTGGAGCCAGCTCGAGAAGATGCCTAGGAACCACGACCTCGAGCCGGGGCAAGAGAAGGAGCAAAAGCTTGTGGTGGTACTATGCCGGCAGTTGGAACTGGAGGTTGTCAAAAGAGAGATAAGACTCAAAACAGAATAATGACAGAAAGTGCAGAAAAACTGAAAAGAGCATGCAGGATACTCACAATGGCCACTGGCGTGAAAGCAACGCCGGCTGCTTGCACCGAGGCGTCCATTTGCCGAGCCAGTGCCCTCAGGCCAGTGACCATCAGCATTGTACGGTCTAACCAGGCTTGGTCAATCTGCAAAGAAGAGAGCAGTTCAAGAAAAATAGACAAGTAAGAAGAGTAAGTAACTGAAGGAAAGGTGAAAGGAAAATCTGGCCGATATTAGCCCTAAACTTCGGTGCTGGCAGAACAGCGACCGATAGAGAAAATGTGAAGCCGTACGCCACGGTCTGGACATCCCATGGGATCTCTAGGCCCCTCATCCCACCAGCAGCATCAACAGTAGCTCTAGTAGCACCGACATCAGCATAGTTTGGTGCCCGTCCCCTCCTCCTGCCACCAGGGGCAGCCGGACCAGGACCTAGTGGTCCTAACAGATGGGCCTGGACCTAGGCTGTGTAGTCCCCCTCTGGCACTAGAAGCTCAGCAGCATGCATCTCCACCATCTCCAGGAGTAAGTCGACCCGGCCTAGAAGATCAGTCTGATGCATACGGACTGGAGAAACCACCGGTATGCAAAAATGATCCAGGCCGAGCGATTGGTGGACCACTCGCTCGCCAAGATAGTACTCCTGACCGAATGGACCCTCCAATAGGATCCGCCTCGAGGTGAGGTCTCGGCTACGCATCAGGTTTGCGTCGGCCCGATCCTCCACTCCCCTTCAGACATCCCAGTGGACCTATAGCAGTTCAAAGTACAATACAAATGCAATGAATATCGAGCAGTAAATGTAGTACAATACGATAATTAGTGTGTGAAGTGATCCGTGCGAATAGAAACAGTACTGTGTAGTGAACATCAGTAAATAGGATGTAGTGCAAAAAATAATGATACCTGGTTGAGGGTCAGCCGGTCCAGTGAGACCCAAAAGCAGTCTATATCCTTCCCCCAAGACTTCTTCCCCTTCAGCCCTCGGGACCACTAGGCTGCTTGGGGAATGACTAGAGGGTCCGCCGATGAGTTCGCCGGGACATGAAGCCCAAGGAACTCATAAGTCCAAAGCTACAAAGAAAAGATGTTAGCAAGCAGATAATGGATAATAAAGGAAAGAAGTGAATGGAAAAAGGATAGAGACTAAATCATACCTCCCAAACCCTCCAGTATCCCCCAATGCTGAGCTCCTAGGGGAACTGGGTCAAAGTCCCCACAAAGCCGTAAAGAGTAACGAGAGCTGCTCCTCCCCAGTCAAATCAAGCGACCTGGTCAATACGAGCCAGGGCGCCCAGGTAGTGTAAATGGAAGGTGTTTTCCTTGTTCAAAAATAAGGAGGTACCAAACATGTACATAAAAAATTCCCAGGCAACCCACTCGAAATAATGGGGCTTGGTGCACTGGAAATTTCTAAACCGCTCGAAAAACCAGGTATACCGGACCCGTCGTGGTCCCTCTGCGCAGGGATAGCTCCAAGGAAGTACATCAGGGCATCGGCAGAGCAAGCGATGGTGGGGTCGAATGGAATAGGGGCTCCTCCAACTTGGATGCCCGTGATGAGAGTAAAATCCAGAGGCGTCAGAGTAGCCTCGAACGTGGTGAAATGAAAGGTGTTGGTGGTATTTCACCGCCGCTCAGCCAGGGCTGTCAGCTAGACGCAATCATTGCTCGTTCTACCTAATAAGGGTATGAACCGAGCAAAGCCGAAAGCATCGATGTAAGCCCGGCTGGGAGCAGGAAGGGCGTCATACCACTCTAACACCTCCCCAGAGGCAGAACCTCCGAAACCTCTAATATAGTGATCAGCCTGGAAAGAAGAAAACAAGCAGATAATATATAAAGAGCAGATCAAACAAGTAAAGTGTGGAAAAATATCTAAAGGAGACCCTAGGCACCTTAATCCCTGGCAAGCCAGGCAAATCTCCCAAGCTCTAGACAAACTAGGCACTCTAAGTCTTGGCAAGCCAGAAAAATCTTCCAAGACCTAGACAAACTATGCACCCTAAGCCCTGGTGCGCGAGGCAAATCTTTCAAGCCCTAGGTTCGTGTATGTGTGACGACTCTTCGGTTCTCTCAAGCGCTAAAAAACTAGGTACCCTAACCGCTGGTGAGCCAAGCAAATCTCTCAAACTCAGCATGTCCTAGTAGAAGACTAGGAACCCAAAACCCTAGTGCACCAGATAAATCTCTATCATTTTGTGTTTATCATTCCTCCCAAAAAAATATCATCAAAAATAAATAAATAAAATTTTTTTCCCTCTGATATTTTTGTTTTGTCCCTTTTGCCCTAATTTTCTAAAATTTTTCTTAAATTTTTTAGGATTTTTCCAAAATTTTCTAAATTTTTTTTTAAATTTTCTGGAAAACTTTTCCCCGTTTTTCTAATATTTTTTCTTAAAAAATTTTCAAAATTTTTCTTAATTCTTCCTAATTCTTTTAGAACTTCGAAAATGTCTTCCTAATTTTCTAAAATTTTTAAAAAATGCCCCTTAATTTCCTAGGAGTTTCTAAAAAAAAAAACTTCTAAGACTCTTTAAAAATTCCCTCAAAGTTTTCCTCAATTTTTAGGATTTTTTAAAATGTTTCTAAGATTTTCTACAAATTTCTAAAAACATTTTTCTTAAAATTTTTCTCAAATTTTTAGCATTTTGCTTGATTTTCTAAAAAAAAAAAAGCTTCTAAAAATTTTCCTCAATTTTCCTTAATCTTATGAAAATTCTAAAAAAAATTTTGCCCAAATTTCCTAAGACTTTAAAATAATTTTCTCTGATTTTCTTAAGATTTTTGAATAAATTTTTCTAATTTTTTAATAATTTCTAAAAAAATTTCTTATTTTTCTAAGACCTTTAAAAAAATCTTTAATTTTTTAGGACATTTTGAAAAAATTTCCTTGATTTTCTTTCTGTCAATTCTCTAAGAGTTTTGAAAAATGCCCCTTAAGTTTTTATTTTTAAAAAATTTGCCCTTGATTTTAGGATTTTCGATAAAATTGCCTCTAATTTTCTTAAATTTTTGATAAAGATTAACCATTTAGTTTTTATGCCCAAAAATAAAAAACAAAAATTCCCCCCCTTTTAGTTTTTATGTTTTTCCTGAAAGTCAATAAAAAAAATAAAAAAAATTTTAAGCCTTTTTGATTTTTGCTAAAATAATTACCCATTTCACTGTTTGTTCAAATCTTAGTGATCCTACTATTTTAATCTCCATTTGCATAGGTATTTAAGCTAGGATTTTCAGTCCAAAATCTCACATATCATTCATCATCATCATAATACATTATCATCATCTCATAAATGACATATCATCAATCGGGGGATCCTAGGTATGTGTTTACGTTTGAAATATATCATGTTTTGATATTGAACAAATTTGGGAACTTACCGATGGGCGCTGATGAGAGATGTGCTGATTCGGCTCTCGAAGAAGTATGACAGCAACAATGGAATTTGTGGGTGACTCATTTCACCTCATCCCACTCGGATGCAAGCGGTGGGGGATCGGAGCATACGTATGTGGATCAAAAGGCACTGGGTGGCCTTCCCCAGCATCGGGATCAAGGAAGTCGGCTATCGCGGCCTCAGCAGCAGCATCTGCAGCTGCCTGTGCCTCAGCAGCTGCTCGGGCCTCCTCCTCAGCTACACGGCGGGAGGCACGCTCTGCCTCATATACAAGGGCATCCATCGCACCCAGCGCAGTGAAAGGCTGAGTGGTGGTGACCCCGCCAACGGAAGGGCTGGTGGATGTGCCTCCGAGGGTCCCCATGGCAGAACTCTCGCTAGCAGAGGAGCCACGGATAGCTCCCGTGATATCCTCGAGGTTGTCGTGACCCACAATGGCAAGAAAAGCAAAGAGCAAAGAGAAGAAAACTAAAGGACATAGGAAAGCACAAAGGGTAGAGAGAAAAATGAGAGAACAAAGAGCTATAGAGAGAGAGAGTGGAATGTGAAAATGAGCCACACCCGCGCGTCTTAAAGGACCAGATGCGCACCTGGAGTTTGCGGTCGCCACTTCCAGAGTAGGCGACTGCCATATTTTTGAAACGCCACATGGCGATCGCCATGTTGTAGGGGTTTTAAGACGGCGACCACCATGTCAGATGGGTTTCGTCTTGGCAGCCGCCAGGTTTCCAAACAGTCATTTCATGTCAGTTTTTCATCATAACGTTTTAGGGTTTTAGGACTGTTTGGGTGAGTGTGTTTATCTTAATGTATTTATTTTACTTGTGTGTTGTGGTTATTTTCCTGTGTTATTTCTAAAAATATTTTTGTTAGCAACATTGATTTCCAAAAAAATATTTTCCTTAAAAATAATCTTCCTTCTTTTGTGTGTTTTTCTAAAAACTAGTATTGGGTATTTTCCAAAAATACTTCAAAACTTTTATTCGTGGCCATGACTTGATTTTTAATTACTTTTATCTCTTATTCCGTCCCGAGTTTTTAGCTCTTGACTCGACTTATTAATTCATAGTTTTTCTCCCGATAAATTTAATTTTAAGCCGTGGCTAGGCTTTTAATCTCCAGATTCATCCTGAATTTTTAGGCTTTGACTCGACCTATTAATTTGGTATTTTTTCGTCGGTCCTCCTCATGACCATAAACTGACTCATCGGTCCTCCTCACGACCCTAAACTGACTCGTCGGTCCTCCTTGTGACTCTAAACTGACTCGTCGATCCTCCTCACGACTCTAAACTGACTCGCCGATCTTACTCACGACCCTAAACTGACTCGTCGGTTCTCCTTATGACCCTAAATTAATTCATCGGTCCTCCTCACGACCCTAAACTGACTTATCGGTCCTCCTCATAACCTTAAACTGACTCATGTTGTACATATTTGCATTACGCTATACCTGTTATGCATCATGATTAGGCTTATTTTGCATCATTGTATTTTACCCGATTAACAACGTTTTGGTCTAATCCCTAGCAAAAGGGTACGTAGACAGCTCGATGGAAATGCGAGTACGACCAACATCAAATTCATGCTTGTGTGTTTATGACCTAAGATTGAAAACTTGGTCAAATGAATATTGTCTCTGGATCTTTGATATAACTTGCATCACACGTTGGTGTGCAAGTTATATCAAAGGGGGGTAACTGTAGACACCCCAATTTGACTTCGCCCAATCTTAGGTGAATCCGATGATGAAAACAGCTGGAATGATGTCTTAGTATGATCTTCAAGAAGTGATCCAAACTTGGTATTTGAACCCCAATCATAAAAAACTTCAAAGCCAATGAAATTATGTCGAAACACCAATAACTTGTTATAGAAGTCATTCCCTATTAGATTTAGGCAACCTAAGTAGGGGGGGGGGGGTGAATTGGGTATTAAAAAATAAAAATTTAAAAATCTTTTTTAAAAATCTTTTAATATTGCAATAAAGCAAGATATGCAAATATTTAAGCAATGTAAATATTAAAAGATGAGGGATAGAGAAATAGAACCGGACACCAGGAATTTATAGTGGTTCGGATTTATTCTAGCCTACATCTACTCTTCAAGAACTCCCTTGAGTATTTTCACTAGTTAGAATACTTCACGGGCGTATTCTAAGCCTTTACAAGCTTCAAGTATTCTTTTGAGCTATCTGAATGTTTACGGGCACATTTAACGCCATATACAGCTTCAAGAAGATCCTATGAAAACAAACTTCTATTTTTTTCTAATCTTTCTTGAACTCTTCTTTGATGAGTTTCACTCACTCACTCAAAGGATAAAGAGTGACTCGCAATTGATTACAATAAATGAGGTGTAATAAAAGAAGATCACTCACTCTCTTACAGAATTGATTTACAATAAAGGAGATGGTCAAGAGAGATGAGGAACAAGAACTGGAGCTGCAGCAATAAATGTGAGCTTGATGATCTTTGAGATTGATTTTAGCAATGAAAGATCTTTGAGATTGATTTTAGCAATGGAACAGTAAATGCAAGTCTCCAACCTCTTAAATGCTGAAAATTAACTCCAAGTTCTAATTGTTCAAGTTGACTATGTAGTAATACGATCAGTTAAGCCATATTTGGCCACTCCAGGAACAACTGTTCATAGCTATTATGGGGAAATCCTTTATGAAGGAGATACATTAGTTACATTTATATATGAAAAATCAAGATCTAGTGATAAAACGTAGGGTCTTCCTCCTTATATAAGTTCTTGTAAGTTCATGACCGTTGGAGGTAGATGGGAGTAATAAATCCTAAAAATCTAGCTGTTGAGATCTGCTGTATTTTGAATTTTTGTTTTTAGGGTCGACATAAATAGCTTTCGTGTCGACACAAAGTGTCTAGGACAGGGTTCTTCAAGTGGTTGGGTCGACACAAATTTTTTGCAGGGTCGACACAATTTATGCACTTAACCTTCTAACGTTCTGGGGTCGACACATTTTGAATCTGGTGTTGACTTGTTTAAAGTTTCAGCAACCGGAGAGACCATTTGTGTCGACTCAACTTGTCTCTGGTGTCGACACTGAAATTCTGCAATAAGCCTCAGTACTTTTGTGTCGACACATTTGGTCTTTGGGGTTGACACAAAAATTCTGCAATTAGGCTCGGGACTTTTGGGTCACACAACTTGTCTTGGGGTCGACACCAAAAATATGCAGGAGGTCTCGGTTGTTTTATGTCGACACAATGTCCATTTGTGTCGACCCAAACTTCTAGATATCAAAAGTGAGGATCACTTTTGTGTCGACACAAAATCTATTTGTGTCGACTCATTTTGAGTCTTTTAGAGTAAGAGCTCTTTTGTGTTGACACTAACTTTTTGATACTTGAAGATCAACTTGAAAAACAGTTAGGGTATCAAACCATTTGATCAACGGGTGTTGACACACTTGATAAGCATCAAGTATACTTTGCCTTAAAAGTGTTCGACCTAATTTTCAATTAAGATCAACACAAAATATTTTAATTAAAGAATGCTCAAGTGTTGAACTTTTTTGAAATAAAAGTCATTTCTTTTTAGTTAAGGTGTCAACTTTAATTGTTCAAAATGTGTTAATACTTTCGTTTTGAAAATTAAAAATAATATCCATTTAAAATTATTTATTCTTAGAAAATAAATTATGAAAATCATCAAAATTAAATTAAAAAACCCTTGGGCTAACAATCTCCCATTTTTTGATGATTACAACCATATTTACATTTTTTAGAAAATAATTTAAAATATTTTTCAACAAATGTTCTCCCATTATCGATATGCCTTAAGCAATAAAAGCAATTATAAAGGCTAGGCATACATCAGAATGAAAACATACAATTTTTGACATAATTTGCACAATAGATCCAAAAACATTCAGAATTTATTCTAATTTGCACAAAATAGTAAATATGTGCAAGGTGTTTTACCCAATCACATCCAATCATTTCAACAAGCATTCATACCCAAAATAATAAGATGTAATGAACAGATATAAGAACAATTGTGATACCATTCATCCAAAACAAAAATTGTTCAAATATTCACAGCATAACATTCACAACATTTAAACTATTCATCCAACAAATAACCGATCAAACCAAGATAAATGTATGTTAAAATATTACAACTTCTCCTTCATTCAAAAACTAAAAAAAATTGAAACTCCCCTTTTCTTCACTTTCACTCCCCTTGTATTCTGTACTTACCTTTTTCTCTTTTTTTCTTTCCATTTGTAATCTTCAAAAAGTGGGGCTATTGATCATTCATGAATTTTTTGAATTCCTTCTTGGCTTTAGCTTTCTCTTTGCTGGCATAAGCTTGTTTCTTTATTGCACGTGCTCGTTCATCCTTGGCTTCACCTACTGCCAGGGCTTCCCAGCGAGCTGCCAAAGCTAGGTTTGCTTCGCGCTTGAGACAAGTTGCTTTCTCTTCCTTGGTTTTTTTAAGCTTGAACTGATTTTTTCATGCCTCTTTTGGCCATTTCAAGTGCTCTTCCATCTTTTGGGAGTTGGCATGCACCGCAGTGACTATGTCTTGGTCATACTCCTTGTGCACTTGATGAAGGATGGCCTTGTTTCAATTGAAAATGGATGCAATGTTCTCATCCATTGTTTTGCAGAGGGCTCTCCCTGCATCAGTGGCATTTTTTACATCTCTTCTGAGGCTACAGTTTGTTTTGTCAAGATGCTTTATCTTCTTAGAGAGGGTAGAGACAGTATGATGCAAGTCAAAAAAGTCTTGGTCGACTTTTTCTTGGAAAAGAGTAACTTTTTCAGACCGAGAGTTTATTGAAGAAAGAATTTCAGAGAGTTCCACTTGAATAAGACCAGTGGATGATGATGCAGCAGCAGGGGGAATAGGGGTAGATGTAGGATGAGGAGGAGCAGAGTGAGGGGGAATAGTGGTAGATGAGGATGAGGAGGACTAGGAGTATCAAAAGAGTCATGAAAGGTAGGATGGGAATGAGGAGAATCAAGGTCTATGGGGATGGAGGAAACATCACGAGGAGGAGGATGAGGAGTCCTGACAGATGATGGGGTACCTCTGCGATCGGTGGTCCAAGCACCATCTACACATGTAATTTGCATGTGCTTTAGGGGGGACTTCCCATAAAGATCATGTTTAGAAAATATAATGGCCTTTTCTTCAAAGAGATTAACTTTAAAGTGTCGAAACACTCTAGTGAGGTACATCCCATGAAGGAGAGAGGAGTTTTTCTTAGCATGAGAATAAAACATATGAAAAATGAAAAGAAATCCTAGGTTTAGGTTTTTCTTCTCCAAAATACACCACATAATAAATATGCGCATGTAGGATACATCACTAAATTTTCCCATCCGAGGGAGAAAAATATGGTTGACCATATGGTGAAGAATGCACATTTCGGGTTTTAGGGTGTTGGCCTCTAAGGGCTTGGATGGGTCGATGTTCTCATTTTCAAAAATATTTTTGACAGCATCAGAAAAGGAAAAACCTTCAACCTCGATAGGTTTCTAGCTGTGGTAAACACAAATATCACTAGGGGAATTACCAAGATTTCATGCAGGGTAGAGGGGGACAAAGGGATTTCTTTACCATTCACCCATGTGGTGATGGTAGTGGACGGAATGAGGGGAATGCGCATGTGAGCATAGAAGGACTTCACCAATGTGGGATAATGAGGCTCTTGAATTTGTAAGAACCTTTCCCACCCAAGGCTTGAGATGAGGTCCTTAAACCTCATCTTAATTGAGTCAAAGAATGCGAAATCAATAGAGCGACCGGGGAAGATTTTTCAGTTTGCAAATGAAAAAAAGTAAAGTTGACGAGATTTAGGAGTTTGAAAAGAAATTACCTCAGAGGAGTCAACATTTTGTGGGTCGGAGGTTGTTGCAGTCGTCGTCGTAGTTGTCTTCTTCTGTTTTGACGTTCTAGGGCTTGAAGGTCCTTCGTTAATGGATCGTTTAGATCCTTTGCCCATCGTTTTTTGTGGCATTTTGATGGATTTGGGGTTGGATTTGAGAAGAAGAAGAAGGGTCGACTCACGGTTTGTGGAAGTGAAGGCGGGAGACGAACGGTTTATAAGGAGTGAGAATGGGAAACGAAATAACATTTCAAGGACCGACGCATCTTTTTATAGACGTAACGATTTGTGTCGATACAAATTTCATTTGGTGTCGACACATTTCGTGTCAAGTGTGGGTATCGAAATAGAGAGATGGTGTCGACACAATTTCAGTTGGTGTCGACACTTTTTGAGTATTTGGGTCGACCCAATTAAGATTGGTGTCGATACAAATTTACCGAGAGTCAGAAAAGCTACGATGTCGACACTGAATAGAATGTGGTCGACACTTTTGTTTCCAGTGCCACTTCTATACAGTTTTGTGTCGATACTTAATACATTTGTGTCGATACTTTTTTAAGTTGTGTCGACACATTTTCACACTCAAGAAAGAATATCAAGTATATTGAAATGCAATAAAAGACATGGTTAGTATGGCATATAAATCATCAATTTGGAGCACATAACATATCAAGTTCTCTTCTAATAAAGCATACTCCTTCTTCATTTAAAGGTTTTCTGAAAATGTCCGCTAATTGGTAATCGGTGCCTATAAATTCAAGTTTAATGTTTTCTTTTGCACACGATCTCTTATAAAATAATATCTAATCTCTATACTTTGTTCTTAAGTGTTGTATAGGATTCTTGGATATGTTGATTGCACTTGTGTTCTCACATTTTATTGGTATATAATCTAAGTGAAAACCATAGTCCTCTAATTATTGTTTCATCCAAAGAACTCGTGCACAACAGATTCTAGCTGCAATATACTCAGCATCGGCTGTAGACAAGGTTACTGAGTTTTGATTTTTGCTAAACCAAGAGATTAGTGAGTGTCCAAAGAATTGACAAGTACCACTTGTGCTTTTTCTATCGACTTTACATCCGACAAAATCAGCATCCGAATAGCCAAATAACTCAAACGTTATTCCTTTAGGATAAAATAATCCTAGATTTTGTGTTCCTAAGAGGTATCTAAGGATGCGCTTAACAGCGGTCACATGTGATTCCTTAGCATTAGAATGAAATCTAACACACATACAAACACTGAACATTATATCTGGTCTATTAGTAGCTAAATATAAGAGGGATCCGATCATACCTCTATAACGCTTTTCATCCACTACTATGCCATCTTCATCTTTATCAAGTTTCGTTGTAGGACACATTGGAGTTCCCATAAGCTTTGCCTTGAGCATGTCAAACCTCTTCAATATGTCACTTGTGTATTTGGCTTGATTGATGTAGATTCTTTCTTGAAATTGTTTGATTTGGAGTCCTAGAAAGTAGTAACGCTCACCCATCATGCTCATTTCGAATTCTCCCTACATACACTTAGCAAAATCCTTGCAAATAGATTCGTTATTTGTACCAAAAATTGTATCATCTACATAAATTTGTACAACTACCATGTCACTTTCTTGAGACTTGATAAAAAGGGTGGTATTAATTTTTCCTCTAGAAAATTCATTTTCAATCAAGAATTTGCTGAGCCTTTCATACGAAACTCTTGGTGCTTGCTTTAAACCATAGAGAGCTTTGATAAGTTTGTAAACATGATTTGTAGATTTTCAAAACCATAAGGTTGTTTCACATAAACTTTCTCCGAGATAAAACCATTTAAAAAAGAACTTTTGACATCTATTTGATAGAATTTGAAAATTTTAAAGCATGCAAAAGAAAACAACATCCTAATGGCTTTAAGCTTAGCCATAGGAGCAAAAGTCTCATCAAAATCGATGCCTTCTTCTTGATTGTAACCTTGGGCTACCAATCGAGCTTTGTTCCTAA
>JAOTRH010091529.1:0-16508 GCA_034768845.1 Heliamphora exappendiculata
CACCAGCAAAGATAGACTCCTGCGAGCCCCACATGTAACATAGATAAATATACATCGACTCTCCCAAGCCCCATCAACAATTCTACCAAATATATGAAGATTATACGCAACACATGCCATTCACATAACGCAACACATGCATCTTCTCGGATTTTCACCGTAGGACCATAAACGCCACAACCGATTGCCTTGTTAACCAAAGTTAACATATCTCTACATGAATTTCTACCGTAGGACCATGTACGCCCCTCGTTATACATCTTCACGGGTTTACACCGTAAGACCATCTACGCCCCCTCATTATACATCTTCACAAATTTACACCGTAGGACCATATATGCCCTCATTATATATCTTCACGGGTTTACACCATAGGACTATATACGCCCTTCATTATATAACTTTAAAATCATAGTTTAACCAGTGCAACACATACACATATAAAATCAGAGCTTTAAATGCACTAAAACCATATAAGACCACATATCCATCCTACAACATGCATGAATAAAATTAGAGTTTTATAAACACAAAAATCACGTATAACCACAACGTTTCACATAACGATGCCACATAACCCGTCACTACATCACATGCCACACACCCGACATGGCCAACCACTTACAGAATAAGACCAACCTAAAGGCCAACTCCAAACCTCCCACAAAATGGTTCTCACCAAAACCCCATCTTTTTCCAAACCATGTCACCCCCGAGGATCGACAACAAAGGGAACAAGCCACCATAACCCCACCACGACCACCAAAACCAGAAACGACCCACACCCCTCTTCATGAGTTCAATCGACAGAACCCCATAATTCAATCGCCTGAAAGCCACTAGAGGAGAGCTAGTCGATTGAACCACATAAATTAAACCGACCGAAAAGCCACAACACAACCACCAAAACAACAAAACACCCCCACACAAGACATCAATCGACTAGACCCCCACCCAGTTGACCAAAACAAGCTACTGAAATTTTAAAAAAATTCTCCCAAAACACAGGTCAGTCGACTGGATCCTCAGTCCAGTTGACTGTATCATCGAAACAACGATCCAGTTGACTGAACTACCCTGTTTAGTCGACTGACCCACGACGAAAACTAACTCTAAGCTATTGGAACAGCCTTCTCAAACCCAGAATTGAAGCATCCAAACTCCCTTTCGACACCCTCGAACATACCTAAGCCCAAGATAACCACAAAATCTCAAAAGAAACACTCGAAACCTCATTCCATCCAATCAAAAACAACACAAAATGCCTTTTAAATCAAAACTTGTTTTATCGAACATAAACTGATTTTCATGCATTTTAAAATGGTAAAAATACACACGATTACACACAGCACCCTTATAAGACAGGAGAGTCTAGGATCCTACCTCGTTGAGTTAAAAACTCGACGCCTTGATTCACGTGCAAAATTAAACTTCGCCGGAATGAAATTTCATCTGGATAAAAATGTAACCCACCACAAGGATACTAAGGATCCGCTGTTGGATCATCGAAAATTGAGTCCCGAGCCCTCAAGAAGTTAGAGAGCAGGCAGAGAGAAAAAGAAAAAACTTAGCTTGTAAGATTTAAAAATATCTTTTGAAAATATTTAACGTGAGACATTTATAGGCCACGAAAATATATATTTTTTAAATTCGCATCATAACGCCCAACGGTCCCGGGGACCAACCCCATATGTATATCTAAACTCGAACATGCATAAAAACGCATACAAACATGCTATATTGAAAACGCCAAACGCGCTTCGAAAAATGCTGAAAAAAGAAAACGGGTCAGGGTTTCACAGCGTAGCCCTACGGTGAGTTTGCAACTCTATAGTAAGCATTTAGCTCTACAATGAGTGCGGAACTCTACGGTGAAACGATATTCATTTCTGGTGGAACACCCGTCATACCCCTTACTTCTAACCTGCTAGTATTTTTAATTTCCACAATTTAAACCATTTATCAATGGAATATTATATCATGACCATAATCAAAATCATTGACAATGGAATCCATGACATTATTTTAAGATATGCATTTTCACATAATCTCATGCGATTTTTAAATAATATTTGAGTAGCAATAATATTTTTACAATAACACTTATAACTAGTTCTGATCAAATAAGTAGCCTTAGAAACACACATATTAAAATATTTCTTAATTAAAAGTCAAGTAACTGAGATATAGTGTGACTCATCGAACATAAGTGTATGACAATAACTATAAAGTCACGGTTGTCCAGGAGATTTCAAATCTTGCCAAAACACATTAAGACAATGCATAGGTAAAGAATTTAACAGTAGGGAATTTATTTAAAAAGAAACGTGATTTAGTGACTTAACCGTCAAAACTAGTTTGTGGGAGCTACCTTTGGTTGTATTTTTGGAGACCTTATCGAATCCTATGTTAGTCAAATTTTATATCATTAGAAAGCTCTAGTAATTTACTTTTCAATTGTCCTAATTTTGAAACCATTTGAGGCTCTTGCGAAAAACTAACGGTATTTAAAAGGTGCTATTTTTAGCAAAACTCTATTTTTGGACAGTTTAGGCCAAAATTTCACATAGCAAATGTTGTTTATATTAAAAGTCATAAACACGAAAACGATTATAAATAATTGTTTTCCCTTTTTAGAACATCAAAAATACCCAAATTGGAGGTTTGTAGAAGGAACGACAACTGTTTAAAGAGGGCTGGTTCATTGAGTTTCTAAAAATTTGGGCAGATTTGGTTTTTGAAATCCGAACATAAATTTCACATGTAAAAAGGTCTTTATAAGGAAAGTGATAAACATGAAAGTTGCCGTTCGTGATGTCTTATTTCTGAAGCACTAAAGATCGTCTAAAATTGAGGTCCATAGAAAAAATAGTGGTTGTTCCAAAGTGGAGAAAGGAAAGGTGGTGGTTTTTGATATTTTCGCCCAAGTTCGGTGCTTTCGTTTCGACAATCCAGATGTCGTTAGTGGCAGTCGTTGGTGGATATACGAAGATGGTCGTGAGGTGGTTCTAGACTCTCAAAGGCGGCATATAGGTGCACTGTGGTGGCGACAATAGGTGGTCGAAGGTGGTTCGGTGAAATTATTTTTCCAAAATTAGAGGAAAGAAAAGATGGTTGTCTCGTTCCTAGTGGTTTTCCGGTGGCACTATGGTGGCATCATGGGGATGTTGTGGAGGTGTAGAGGCAGCGTTGAGGTGGCTAATGGTATGGAATGGTGGTTAGTGGTGGTCTTCGGTGGAGGGAGAGAGAGTCGGTGAGGGACCGAGAGGGAGAGAGAGAGAAATTGTTACTGGTGACAACGATGGTGTGAGACCCTGACCCATTGTCTTTTTTTAGTGTTTTTTATGCACATTTAGAATTTTTCTTTGGCATGCTTATATGCATTTTGATGCAAGATTGGGCTTATATATGCATGTGGGGTTAGTTCTCGAGGACCATTAGGTGTTGCGGTGCGAGTTAAAAAAAAAAGATATTTTCATGGCCTATAAATATCTGGCGTTAGATATTTTGAAAAAATATTTTCAAAACTTCTCAGCTAAGTTTTCTCTTTTTTTCTTTGGCTTCTCTCTAACTTCGCGGGGGCCTGGGCTCAGTTTTTGACGATCCAACAGCAGATCCTTAGTCTTCTCGTGGCAGGTAACGCTTTCATCTGGACAAAATTTCATTCTGGTGAAGTTCAATTTTGCACGTAGATCAAGGTGTCGAGTTTTTAACTCAACGAGGTAGGATCCTAGACTCTCATATCTTATAAAGGTGCTACGTATAACGTGTGTGCTTCTACCATTTCAAAATGCATGAAAATCGATATACATTTCAAACGTTGGGTTTTGGGTTCAAACCCATTTTTGGTCAGTTTCAATTGGATGAAATCGTGTTTCGAGTGTTTCTTTTGAGGTTTTGGTGTTAGTCTTGTGCTTGAATATGTCCGAGGGTATTGGATGGGAGTTTGGAGGGTTGAAACAGTTGCTCAAAGTCGATTTCTTACTGAGTTCAGTCGACTGGATCGAGGAGGTCAGTCGACTGGATCGTGGTTCTGGGGGTTCACTCGACTAGACCTTGGAGGTCAGTCGACTGGACCTGGGAGGTCATTCGACTGACCAGCATTTTGGTAGAATTTTTGCGAGATTCCAGTAGCTTGTTTGGGTCAATTGGGTGGGGTTCTAGTCGATTGGGGTCCTGTGTTGGGCATTTTGTTGTTTGGTGGTTGGGTTTTGGTTTCCAATAGTATTCAGTCGACTGATATATGGGATTAGTCGACTGAAATACCGTTGGGTTCATTTTGGTGTTTTGTGGGTCGTGTGGTGGTCATGGTGGTGTTGTCGTGGCTTCGAGTTTTTGTTTAGGTCTTGTTGTCGTCCTCGGGAGTGACGTGCATGGTTAGATGCGGGTGTGGGTGCATAGTTATGTACGTAGTGTTTGTTCATCGTTGGGTGTAAGGCCCGTTTGGGCCCATGGTTCTTTTCTGGAAAAAGGTGGTGGTTTGTGAAAATAGAGGTTTTAAGGGTTTGGTGTTGGCCTTTGTCTAGGCTTGGTGTTTTTGTAGGTTGTTGGTTATCCATGTGAGTGGATGTTGGGTTATGTGGCGGGTGGCATCATGATGTGAAGTTCATATGTGACTTGTGCATTTATAACTCTAGTTTTATTTATGCATGTTATAAGACGGATATGTGGTCTTATGTAATTTTGAACTGTGGACGAAAACATGGTCCAATGAAAGTTAGCTCTGGCTAACTGTGGACGAAAACGTGATCCGATGAAAGTTAACTCGGTCCGATGAAAGTTAACCCTGGTTAACAATGCATGTGTGTGTGCGTGGAAATCGGAGGGACGAAAACGTAGTCCTAATGATGCACTTGTGTGCGGGTATCTAAAGGACGGAAATGAGGGTCCTGAAGAGGCACGTGTTGTGTGTGTTACATGTGGTGCATTGCGTGAATTGCATGGATTGCATGGATTGCATGAGTTAACTCTGATTATTGTAGAACTGTTGTTGGGGCTTATTAGAGTCAGTTTAGATATGTATACATGTGCTGTATAATATACCTGCTCCTTTTGAGGCTCGTGTGAGTCGTGATTTAAAACCATTTTCAAACTATTTTCTAGGCTCTTATGAGTCATGATACAAAATCATTTTTGAACTGCTGTTCGAGGCTCTTGTGAGTCGAAAATCTTTTATCTTTGTATCTCATCGATCATGAAAACTGTTTTAAGGCTTGAATGAGAGTCAAAAATCACATGTCATTTTCTAACCATGTTTAGCTTATATTTTATGTTTATCTTGTTTCTGTTGAGCTCTGGCTCACGGTGTGGAATTTAAAATATTTTTCAAGTACTGATCACGGAGGTTGATTCGGAGGTACCGAAGGAGCAGAAGATCTGTAGTATTCCTTTTTGTTCTTTTTTTGAACCATGTATGTTTACATGTCTTCCGGTGTTGGAATCGCGTTTGTAAGTCAGTTGGCGATTATATGCAATGCATGTATATTTTATATTGAGAGTGTATTCTCGGATTGGGTGTTACATTTAGATGCTTGTAGGTGTTTCACGTGACTCAAAGTTTGGAGCATGAAAGAATGGTATTCGAGCTCTGAGTTCGAATACCTAAAAGCCATGGAAAGAGGGTGTATCACCGTGTGAGGTTGATTGTGTGTGCTTAATTGCATGTGTTTAGATTCTTTGATAACATGAACGTGTTAGCATGTTAAGCATGAAAATATTGTGTATATGTGAGCATGAGGGTTAAACCTTAGGATTGATTAGTCTTTCCTTTGGGCGTTTAGATTAACAAACTTGGGAACTAAGTTAGAAACGCGTTTAGCTGACGTGATTTCCAACAAAGAATCTGAGTAGGTTATCCAAATTGACACATCACTCTTATCGGTTCTCCTCGGTATGTGGGGTTTGTTTAGCATGAACCTATGTGGCTACGTGTTAGCATGCTTATGTGCTTAGTGTTTATGTTCAGGCGATGTGCTGCGTCTTATGTTCTGTCTTTTTTCATATATACGTGATGTTTGCGAGGAGAGGGTGAGGCCGTGGCCGTGGTTATGGCCAATGGGCTATGCCTATCCCTAATGTTGGGGATGCAAATGCTCCCTAAAGACCTATTGATGCAGTAGAGTTGGTGCATGCACTGGTGGGCGCCATCGGTCAGCTGGTTGATCCGCTAGAGGTGAGATCGCTAGAGAGAGAGAGAGAGGGAGTGTTTGAGTTGAGGGCGACGGTGGCGATGAGAGAGTTCAGGCGTTATGATCCTCCGATCTTTACTGGGGATCCCGATCCTATTGTAGCGATAAAGTCGTTCGAATTGGTAACCCGGATCCTTGACACATTGCAGATAGCTGAGGATGAGTTGCGGGTTTCTTTTGCCACATTTTAATTGAGAGGTAATGCTCACGAGTGGTGGAAATATGACAGAAACACTGTGGGGGTCACATGGGCATCCTTTACATGAGTTTTTCTTTGGAGAAATACTTTCCAGCTTCTAAGAGAGACTTGTACAGCGAGGAGTTTTACATTCTCACCTAGAGGCGATGGATATTATGCAGTACGAGGCCAGGTTCACGAACCTGTCCCGATTTACACCGGAGTTAGTGAGCACAGATGAGCTGCGTTATATGAGGTTTGAGCAGGGCTTGAGGCTGGTGATCAGGGAGCGTGTGGCTGGAATGGGGCTTCGTGTGTTCACAGAGCTGGTGGAGGCAGCAGCGAGGGTTGAGAACACTTTGATTGAGATTCGAGTTTTCAGGGAGGCCAGGACACTACAGGGTGGGACAGAGGCACAGTCAGGTGGGCGCTCCATCAAGAGGCAGAGGTCCTCTGGTCCTAGCTTTCATCCATCTAGATAAAAAAAAAATAGTACCAGCACCATCGGTGGCTTCGTCTAGGAGGCCAGAGCAGAGGGAGTTTATTTGTTATCGACGCAGGCAACCCGGACATCATGTGATAGATTGCCTACAGATGAAGCAGTCCCAAAGTTTGGCACCAGTGCAGCCGCACGGGAGGGAACCGCCAGTTTGCTACGAGTGTGGCTAGTCAGGACATATTCGCAAGAACTGTCCTCAGGGAGGCAGTGCGCCGAGCAGGGAAGGCACACTAGTGGGTTCATATGTGCTGGGTCCATCAGAGTACCGACAGCAGCATCCCGCAATTCAGACTTCCCGGGTGACAAATATGGGTACTTCAGTTCAGTCGGTACGGCAGCCGACAGCGCTGGGCTATGGTGAACTGACTAAGTTGACGCAGAGTAGAGCGTATGCCCTCACAGCTCCCAGTTCTTCTAGGGCACCGGCCGTGTCTGATGATGCAGCTATGCCTTCAGTGAGCAGAGTTATTTTTTGAGTGTACAGATTTTAGGCCAATGTTTTTACCGACGCAGAAGCATTGTATTTCTTTACTGCATCTATTTAGGAGTTGGTGATGGACTCCGTGGGTGGTGTGCTATGTTGAGACATCGGTTGGTGAGGATGTGAGGTTGGGGCGAGTTGGTAGATCTCGTGTTGTTGAGGTTGTTAACCGTTGTTTCGAGTATATGACCATGTTTGACTTTGTCCTAGGAATGGTTTGAATGACCATCTCTTGTACCTGTATCGATTGTGATCGATGAGATTGTTTCTTTTGACCTTGTAGCGAATTTTGGGGATGAAATTTCTTTAAGGGGGTAGAGTTGTGTGACCCTGACCTGTTTTCTTTTTTTGATATTTTTCGACACGCGTTTAGTATTTTTCTTTAACATGCTTATATGTGTTTTGATACAAGATTGGGTTTAGATATGCATATGGGATTGGTTCCCGGGGGCCGTTGAGTGTTGCGGTGCGAGTTTTAAAAAAAAGATATTTTCGTAACCTATAAATATCTAGCGTTAGAGATTTTGAAAAAATATTTTTAAAACTTCTCAGTTAAGTTTTTTCTTTTTCTCTGTCTTCTCTCTAACTTCTCAGGGGCTTAGGGCTCAATTTTCGATGATCAAACAGCAAATCCTTAGTCTTCTTGTGGTGGGCAACACTTTCATCCAGACAAAATTTTATTCCAATAAAGTTTAGTTTTGCACCCGGATCGAGGCATTAAGTTTTTAACTCAATGAGGTAGGATTCTAGACTCTCATATCTTATAAGGGTGTTACGTGTAATCGTGTGTGCTTCTACCATTTCAAAATGCATGAAAATCGATTTATGTTTCAAACGTTGGGTTTTGGGTTCAAACCCACTTTTGGTTGGTTTAGGTTGGATGAAATCGTGTTTTGAGTGTTTCTTTCGAGGTTTTGGTGTTAGTCTTGGACTGGGGTAAGTCCGAGGGTGTTACATGGGAGTTTAGAGGCTTCGATTCGAGGTTTAGAGGGCTAAAATAGTAACTCAGAGTCGAATTCTACCTAGGTTCAGTCGACAGGATCGAGAAGGTCAGTCGATTGAATCGTAGTTTTGGGCGTTCAATCGACTGGACCTAGGAGGTCAGTCGGCTGACCAGCGTTTTGGTCCCAGTCAACTGGGGTCCTGTGTTGGGCGTTTTGTTGTTTGGTGGTTGGGTTTTGGTTTCTAGTAGTATTTAGTTGACTGATATATGGGATTAGTCGACTGAAATACCGTTGGGTTTGTTTTGGTGTTTTGTGGGTCGTGTGGTTGCCTCAGGGGTCGTGTTGTGGCTTCGGGTGGTTGTTTAGGTCTTGTTGTCATCCTCGGGAGTGACGTGCATGGTTAAATGTGGATGTGGGTGAACGGTTATGTGCGTAGTATTTGCTCATCATTGGGTGCGGGGCGGGCCGTGTTTGGGCCCGTGGTTCTTTTCTGAAAAAAGGTGGTGGTTTGTGAAAATTGAGGTTTTAAGGGTTTGGTGTTGGCCTTCGTTTAGGCTTGGTTTTTTTGTAGGTTGTTGGTTGTTCATGTGAGTGGATGTCGGGTTATGTGGTGGGTGGCATCATGATGTAACGTTTATGTATGACTTGTGCATTTATAACTCTAGTTTTATTTATGCATGTTATAAGATGGATATGTGGTCTTATGTAATTTTGAAATGTGGACGGAAACGTGGTCCAATGAAAGTTAGCTCTAGCTAACAGTGGACGGAAATGTGGTCCAATGAAAGTTAGCTCTCGCTAACTGTAGACGAAAATGTGATCCGATGAATGTTAGCTCTGGCTAACGGTGGATGAAAATGTGGTCCGATATATGTTAACCCTGGTTAACAATGCATGTGTGTGTGCATGGAACTCGGAGGGACGAAAACGTGGTCCTAATGATGCACTTGCGTTTGGGTATCTGAAGGACGAAAATGAGGTCCTGAAGAGGCACGTGCTGTGTGTGTTTAACTTCAGGACAAAAATGAGGTCCTGAAGAGGCAGGGTTGCATGAGTTAGCTCCGGTTATTGTAGAACTGTTGTTAGGGCTTGTTAGAGTCGGTTTAGATATGTATACCTGTGCTGCATACATATACCTGCTCCTTTTGAGGCTCGTGTAAGTCGTGATCTAAAACCGTTTTCAAACTATTTTATAGGCTCTTGTGAGTCGTGATACAAAATTGTTTTTGAACTGCTGTTCGAGGCTCTTGTGAGTCAAAAATCTTTTATCCTTGTATCCCATCAATCATGAAAATTTTTTTAAGGCTTGAAAGAGAGTCGAAAACCACATGTCGTTGTCTGAGCATGTTTAGCTTATATTTCATGTTTGTCTTATTTATGTTGAGCTCTGGCTCACGGTGTGAAATTTGAAATATTTTTCAGGTACCGATCACGGAGGTTGATCTGGAGGTACCGGAGGAGCAAAAGATCTGTAGTATTCCTTTTTGTTCTTTTTTTGAACCATATATGTTTACATGTTTTCCGGTGTTAGAATCGCGTTTGTAAGCCGGTTGGCGATTATATACAATGCTTGTATATTTTATATTGAGAGTGTATTCTCGAGTTGGGTGTTACATTTGGATGCTTGTGGGTGTTTCACGTGACCCAGAGTTTGGGGCGTGACAGACGGTGGTTGGCGATGGCATAGACGGCGGTGACAACAAACGGTGGCGATGTCAAGTGGCGGCGTGGTGGCCTATGGCAGTGGCTTGGCCTGCGGCAGTGATGGCCTTCCCCGTTGTTGCTTCTTCTTCTCGTTCTTTAGTTTTGCTTCTTTTACTTATTTGTTTTAAATTTTTTTTGCTCCTCAATTCTCTCTATGCCCAAAACGCTCTCAAGATGTCCTATTTATAGGAAATGTTTTAGGCCAAATATGCATACGTGTCGAAATGTAAGCATGCACTTGATTAGGTGTCAACATTTGTAGTGTGATTTCTTCAACGTGAATTTTTATTGTAAAGATTTTATTCTTAAAAAAATCTCAAAAATTTGCCATAAACTTTTAATGTTATTTTATGAATTATTGTGAAGACGGAATTGCCGAGAAAAATCATGAACTCTAGAAAGCGATTCTTAATCAGTGGTTCAAAAAAATTATAGAATTAAGTTTTTGTCATAAAATTAAATATCCATTCTTGTTAGAAATTTTATTTCGAACCTTTGTATTATTTATTTATTTATTTATATTTATATCATTATTTTATTATTTTATCTTCTTATTCTGTCATAGAATATTATACTAAAGCTCTCTTAAAAGATTTCATCTGCCACTGGGGTCTACCTCCAAGATTTGTGCATTCTTCATTTGTGAGGACTTTGTTGAAATCTCCAATGCATAACCAAGGGAAATCACTAGAGGGTGGTAGTCTACAAAGTAGATCGCATGAGAATTACCCGTTGGATACCTCCGAATTTCCATAAAATCCCGTGAAGTGCCAAAATACCCTTCCCTCATTTGGTTTGATCAAGGCATTGATGTGGCCCTTCGATTGGGGTTTGGAAAAAGCCTGTGGCCTGTGGGCGGCCCGAGGCCCATTACTGTGCGGGCCCGGCTCGGTCTGACTAAGGCCCGAGCCCGTAGCACCAAATCTTGGGCCTGGGCCTCCCCTAAACCCGTGGGCCAGCTCGAGGCCTAAAAGCCCGAGCCCAAGCCTGCCCGAAAAATCTAGCCGTTGGGCCTGGCCTGGCCCGCACGCCTCCAACGGTCAGAAATACGAATGAACGGCCTGGATCGCTACATTTTGAAAATGAAGGACCGAAATTAAGTGTTCGTTGGGCCCGGTCCGACCCGGCCGGAGCCCGGCCCAACGGTTAGTTTTTGATTTTTTAAAAAAATTATATATTTTTCCTATAAATAGGGCCCCTTGCTCTCTCTAATTTTATTCAAAAAACTCTCTACTCTCTACTCTCTAATTAATCAGTGAATTGGCGATATTCGGGTTCGATGCAACTGTTGACGAATCAAGGAGTGAAGATCAAGATCAAAATACAAATCGGCCGAGATCAAGATTAAAGATTGGAATTCCTTAATTCAGTTTGCTTTATTTTCTGCAATTTAATTTATTTTTTACAATATTTATTTTATTTGAATACATTTTTTAAAATTCTAATGATCTTTTTTAGAAAATTAAATTTTATTTCATTTTTAAAATTTAATTATAAGTTACTTTTTCTACTCTCTATTCTCTAATCTATCAATTTTGTTTTAAAATTTTATAATTTTTTATTTTATTGATGAATCCAAATATATTTACCGTTGATGAAGAAGAAGATATTTTTACATTTTTACTTAATAGTTCTAATCCCACTCTTCTTGTCTCTATTCCTAATCCACTCACTAGTTCATCAACATCTGCTGCTGCATTTGGATCCGCATGTGTAGGTTCATGTAGCAAAAATATTTTAAATGCGTGAAATTTTTTTAAATTTTTTTTTGAAAAAAATACTGATGGCACGGTTACTGTTCAAGCAAAATATAAAATTTATAATAAACTAATTTTAGGTAACACATCGAGTGGCACTAGCCACTTACGTAGATATTTTGATAGTCATCTAAAAAATGCAGCTCTTAATCTCATTACACAAATACAGATAGGTAGGGGTCCAACTGGTAATATCACTAATTTTTTCCTATGATCCTACCTGCGCACAAAATTATATTGTTAATTATATAATAGAACAGAAACAGCAATTTTTAATGAATGAATAACCGACATTTGTATCACTCCCCAAACTTCGAGTCAAGTGAAACACCCACAAACAACCAACCCGAGAATACACTATCAAATTAAACCATACATGCATTGTATATAAACGCCAAACGACTTACATTACACGGCTCCAACGCCAAAAAATATGTTACAACATACATGTAACAAAGACAAAAAAGAAAGACTACATCTCTTTCACCTCTCCAGCACCTCCTAATCAACTTGCGTGATCGGTACCTGAAGAAAATCAAATCCCACACCGTGAGCCAAAGCTCAGCAAAAACTAGATAGGCATGCAGTATAAACTAAACATGCTAGAAAAACGACGTGCAGTTTTAGACTTTCTTTCAAGCCTTAAAAATAATTTCACATGCAAGGAAAAACGATGATACAACCAGGTTTTTGACTCACTTACAAAAGCCTTAAAAATAGTTGAAAAACGATTTTTAGATCGCGATTCACACGACTCATAAAACATTTTGAAAATTGGTCTATCCGTCCCATAATGCAGTACATGCAATCCATGATACATACAATCAGTCCTCACACGCTACAACCACAGTCCTAACACTGAGATAAAGATCCGTACAAAAATATATATTCTCAGGATAAAATCGTATATTATGGGGTATAACCATAGACCAAACCACGGGGTAAAATCGCATACTTTACCATAAGCCACAGGATGAAATCGCTGACCACGGATTATACCACGGGATAAAATCGTAAACCACGGGCTAAAACTGTATATAGTAGGATAAGACCGCATACCACGGGATAAAATCACATATTACAGGATAAGACTGAATATTACGGGAAAACACCGAACATCACGGGATAACACTGAACATACCTATGCATAACCTAATCAGGATTTAAATGCATAAAGTCATATACTGTCACTACGTTTCACAAACCACATCATATGCTACACACGCGACTCACATAATACCTGCAACTCATGCAACATGCATCACATGCATTCGTTTCTCATATTCTACATAACCCTGCATATAAAACTTCAGAGTTCTAGAGTATGCAACTACGGTACACGTAAAGATACCAAAGCATGTAATCTACTTACATGATCCATGCAGAATAAACCACAATTATAAATGCATAAAATCAGCTATAAGCGCAGATAGCCATATAACCTCAAACCGTGACATCACTCGCCACAAAACTCGACTTCCACTCACAGGGACAACCGGCAACCCACCCAACCAAACCTAACAGGAAGGCTACGCTAAGCCCCTCAAACCATAGGGTCACTAACACCACCCTTTTCTCCAAAGGTTCCACGGGCCCTAACACGCCCCACAACCAACGATGCATAAGCACCAAGCACAAAACTGTGTCCCAACAACCCGCATCTAACCATGCACACCACCCCGAGGACCACATCTAAACGAAACACCCGAGGCTACAACACGACCCCCAAATCACCACACGACCAACCGAACCCCAAAAGGAATCCACAGGTATTTAAATCGACTAATTCCCATAAATTAATCAATTGAATACTATAGGATGTCAATTGAAAACTAAAACCCAACTACTAAACCACCAAAAACACACCCCAGCACTTCAGTCGACTGGACCCAACCCCTAGTCGACTGAACAACACACTGAAAACCACGAAAAACACCTCAACGCACTGTCTAGTCGACTGACCCTCGAGGTCCAGTCGACCGAACTCAAGAACCAAGATCCAGTCGACTGAACTCATAGGTTCAGTCGACTAAATTGGGGTGAACACCGATTTTGAGCTACGAGTTCCAGCCTCTAAACCTCAAATCAACACCTCCAAACATCGATTCAACACCCTCGGACATACACATGCCCAGGCCTAGCACTAAGACCTCGAAAGAAACTCCCGATACCCCGATTTCGTCCACCGAAACCAACAAAACAGGTTTTAAACCAAAAAACCCAACTTTTAAACAAGAACAGATCTACAACAATTTAACCGTTAAAAATACACACGATTACACGTAGCACCCTTATACAACAGTAAGATATAGAATCCTACATCGGTGAGTTCAAAACTCGACGTCTCGATCCACGTGTAAAATCGAGCTTTGCCAGAATAAAATTATGTCCGGATGAACGCGTAGCCCACCGTGCTAATAGCAAGGATCTGCTGTTGGATCGTTAAAAATCGAGCCCCAAGCCCCCGAGAACTTAGAGAGAAGGCAGAGAGAAAACATGAAGCTTCTTGGAAAAGTTTAGAAAATATCTTTTGAAAATATCTAACTCCAGAAATTTGTAGGCCTTCAAAATATCTTTTTTTGAAATTTTTCAAAACTCGCACCACAACGGTCCACGGCCCAGAAACCTACCCCGCATGCATATCTAAACCTGATCATCCATCAAAAGCCATAAAATTTGCTCAAACGAAAACACATAACGCGCGTCCGAAAATGCCAAAAAAGAATATGGGTCAGGGTCTCACAATTTGAATATATGATACAAGGCAGATTTGTTCATCAATTTTAACGTTTTTTTTCTAGAAATACTATAGGAAATAGAATTTTACAAAAATTTGATTAAATTAAAACCGAGTTGATAGATTTATTTACAAATCTAAAAGAAAAATTTTGTTTAACTTCTGATTTATGGATTGCTAGAAATACTACAGAATATCAATGTATTATAGCAAATTTTATAGATAATAATAATTAAAACTTATGTAAATTTTTTTTTATTTAGAACTATAAAATTTTTCTATATCGGTCATTCTTTAGGTGTAGTTATTAGATAAAAATTAATTTTGTGGGGTATTGCATCAAAAATATTTTTTATTACTTTAGATAATATTTCTTATAATAATGAATGTGCAAACTATTTAAAATGTAACTTACAGTTTCCATTATCTAGTTCTTTATTTCATGTTCATTATTCAGCACATATTTTAAATTTAATTATTAAAGAATGACTTAAATATTACAATGAATCTCTTGAACGAGTTAGGTTAGTAATAAAATATATAAATAGTAGTGTCATGAGAGTTGATATGTATAGAAAATATGTCAACAAAAAAATATAAAATATAAAAAATTACAACATAATATAAAAATTAGGTGGAACTCGACATATAATATGTTACAACTAGTAATAAAATTAAAAAAAATAATGAATTTATTTTTCAAAATAAATATGAAAACTAATTTTACTCTAACTATGCCTTGTGATTAGGATAATTTAAATGTATATAAAAAAATTTATAAAATTTTTGATAAAGTAACAAAATTATTTTCATATATTTATACTCATACTACTCTATTAGTTTTACTGCAATTAAAAAATATTACTGTAATATTTGATGAATTTTTGCTCAATGTAAATTATTATCATATGATATTTAGTATGAAAAATAAATTTGATAAATATTATAATAAAATAATACATAGTTTTGAAATACTTTCCATACTAGATCCTAGCAGTAAAAATATTAGTTTACAATATTTTTTTAAAAATATTTATGATAATGCAAATCAACTTGAAGTAATAAATAAAATACTTAAAATTTTATATGATGAATATAAAACTAATACAATACCTTAATCAATACAACCCGCAGTTAGGATTTCATGTCGAAATCGTAAAGATGATTGGTTTATAATAAAAATTAGAAGATTTTTTAAAATTCATGAAAGTTCTATAACAGAACTCCAATATTATTTTGATAATGTAGAAAATTTAGATGAACATAATTTTAATATTTTAAAATATTAAAAAGAACACGAGGTGTCGTGGCCAGTATTGTCCGCGATAGCTCGTGATATACTTGTAGTTCTAATATCTACAGTTGCTTCGTAAACAGTTTTTAGTGCAGGTGAATGGGTGCTGAATGACTATAGATCTAGATTAATTCCGGAGATGGTACAAGTTTTAATGATTACACGCGACACAATTTACGCAGCAAAAATGTATCAAGAAATGGACGAGAAGGAAAGATTAAAAACAGATTTAGAAACTATCACATGTGGAACGCTTGAAAATTATCAGGCTCAGACTAATTTTTATTTTTATTTTTTGTATATGTAAATGTTATTTCTTTATATTTGTAATGTATTTTAAGTATAGAATAATGCAAATAATTATTAGGCTTGTATGTGTCGACCTAATTGGGATGTACTTGACTTATAGTGATACAATTTCTCTATTTTTTTAAAATGTACAATACACTTATAATGTGTAAAATATAATATAATTGTTAAAATTTGATTTTTGATTAATAAAATTTATATTGCATTTTATTATTTCAATTGTTCAAGTTTATTATATTTAATTGTTAAACTTATAAGTTATAATAAATTAATAAACTTATAATAATATAAACTATAAAATTATCAATTAATAATAAATTTATAGTAAACTAATAAACAAATAAAATATAAACTTATATAATAAATTAATAAGTTATAAACTTATACTAAATAATTAACTAGTCAATTAATAATAAT
>JAOTRH010091540.1:0-16508 GCA_034768845.1 Heliamphora exappendiculata
TTGAAAGTTTAATAAAGATGTATTTTCTGGATCCCCGAGCATGTATTTTATGTCGGCGTTGGATATTCTCCCAACAGGAATTGCAGAGCAAGTCATCGCAAAGCAAGGCATCCTGAAGCCATTGATAGACATTCCCACACCAGCAAACCTATGCTCAATTTCTTTGCCTAAAATATCCATAGATATTTAGCTTTAGAAGATGATTTGCATGGCTTTATGTTTACATTAACTTTGTGCATAATAGGTGTTTGGAAAAATGCCTATCCTATAAATACATATATGCGTGCCTGGCAAGTGTTTGACAAAATGCCCCTTAGGATTATCATATCAATGGGTTCATCTACTACTAATGCAAGCCATGATTTGAGTATGTTCGAAAATAGAAGATGTGTGGCAAAAGAGAAGTCATTGGGATATCTGAATCAGAGAAGAATCCAGGGAAACTTACTTTAGGTGTGCCGATGGTGATTGCAATTTTTTTGGGTGGTGAATGCATGCTATTGCCACTGTTATCCAAACAAAGTGTGAAGTTGATGGGAGGACTGATGGAGACGTTACAAGGAATGAAGGTGGTAGAAGCCATGGCTAGGAGCTAAACTAGTTATCTTTTGAGTAAAATAGAACAGTTTGAGACAGATCAAAGAGTTGTTAGGTTCATGTTAATTGCAAGCATGGTGTTCACTCGGTTTACTATGATTCTTATGTCCATTCCTCCAATGCTCAAGTAAAGTAGACTAGTTTTCTTTTGAGTAGGGTTGGCTATGGCTATTTTTATGATTTTGGAGAATAATACTATTAGTATTATTTTATGTTGTTCTAGTATTGTTTTTTGGATGGAAGACTTGACTTTAGTTTATGTTCTTTCATTGTACAAGTTTATTTTGATCAATATTATGTTACTGTAGATTATGCAATGCTATGGTGGCTTTTTTACAACAAGTGATGTGTACAAAGTGGAAACTACAAATTAAAAGGTGGGCAATAGAAAGCAACCTGCAAAATTAATTAATAGTGACGACTCATATTCTTGCTAAACTCCAATTTTAGTGATAAATTTATATTGGATATTAATTATTATTAATAACAAAATTTAAATATTCGCCACTGAATAAAGCTAAATATTTTGCGGCAACTTTTCGTGTGGTCACTAAAAGTTCGTCTAATGCGATTATGTGTCAAGTAAAAAATATCGTTCTTAATAATCATTTTTCAGTCATAATTTTTTTATTATTACCTAAACTTGTTATTAATATTAGTTTGGCGTCAAATTTAATTTCGTGCCATACTTTTAGTGACAAACACGAATTTGCTACGAAAAAACATGACTTAAGGTTCTATTGTTGCCACTAAGGCCATGTTTGTCTTAGGATTTATTGGTTTGGGATTATAGTCCTATATTTAGAGGTGTTTGGTTTACCATTTGAAAAACAAGGAGTAAACGTCTCTCAAGTGAATTCGTACCCCATACGGGGGATTATCTTTAACCCATCCGGAGGGTGGAATTCTCAATCCCAGGATGGATGAAATGAGGGATTAGGTGCATTTTTACTAATTTTCCCTAAACAATTCATTCCATGCATATTTAAAAGGGTTTTTTAAAGTGCTAATTCAAATTCCAATTTCCTCCAATCAATTTTGTTCTTAAACAAATGAGTGTTTGCATGCATTGTTAGAGTTTGCTTTTAAATTTGGAACATCATACTACAACTTGTCCTATGCAAATAATTTAACTATATTTGAGGAACCATTGCCGAATATTATATTTCGTATTTTGGACATTATTTAAGTATTTATGATTGTTTCATTTTTTGCAATTTTAAAAACTATTATGTAATTGCAACTTGTGCTTTTGGGAGAAATTTTACTAATTTCGTAAAGGCATTTTTGTATATTTCTAAATCTAATTCTATTAAAATCATATCAAATGAAACACATATTATTTATCTTTAAGTTATCTTACTCCCAACTAAACTCCATCTAAAACACAATATTAATAATCCAATCAATAATACTGCAGATATTAAGAATCTAAGTACACTAATTATTCTATTCAAATAATCATTCAACTAAATGAGCTCTAAATACCTACATATGTTTGTCACTATCAATGTTTTGAAAATCGGACCGTTGAGCAAATCGAAAAAGAAAATTGGCGGACGGGTCACCGGTTCAACCGGAATCGAACCGTGACGTCATAATTACATCATTAATAATTTTTAAATTTATAAATATTAAATAAATATAACATCTAACTTAATATTCAAATAAAAAAATAAGGGCATCTTATGATTTAAGCATAATTTTAATTAAATAATTAGAATCTCCAATAAAAATAATTAAAATAAGAGCAAAAGGCAAAAGAATAAAATAAGAATAAAAAGCAAAACTGTTATGTAACAGACACATAGCAACACAATATTAAAAAAAAGTTCAAAAACAAAATAAATAAAAAATAATAAGAGCAAAAAGCAAATAAAAAAATAAATGTAAAAAGTTGAAGCAAGCAAGTTAAGCAATAGATAATGCAACAGTGTAAAATAGCTAAAACCAACAATATGAAGCAAGAAAACGAAACGCCGCCAAAAGCACAGAAATAGTGAAAATACTGAAAAGTTAAAAGTTATGTGGGGGGAGGGGTTGGAAGCAAGATACTTTGAAAAAATTTTAAGTTAAAAGAAATCAAAAAAATAAAATTTTAAGTTAAACACTTAAACAGTAAGAAAATATTAGGATTGATAAAAACCCAACTGGTTTTCTTGAACTAGTACCGGTTTGACCGGGTTACCGGTTCAACTGCGAATTTAAACGATTTTCATTAAAAATATCGATTTTTATACTTAGTCGGTTTAATAGGTATAACCAGACCGTTGGTCGAGTTGGCCACCGCTTCAACCGGCTAGTCCGGTCCGAAATTTAAAACATTGATCACTATTTTTTTATTACTATAGATTTTTTCTTATAGTGAGAATTCAAATCCCGCTCAGTCATTCAAATCACATTATTCTAATTATATATAATAATACACTATGAGATATTAAGAGACAAATAGCTCATCGGCATTATAGCTAATGGCATTGTCTCAATTTTCTCTCGTCATCTCGTGAAGTATGTAAATTTTAAGTTTCGTGGGTACAGATTGAAAACATAATAAAGATCACATTTTCAAGTAATGAATTAGATTTAGGTTAGAGTATCCTCTTGTGTAAAAAAAAATAATGAGTTGATTTAAATGGATCTTAATTTGTGTGTAATGTTTTGCCCTTACTGTCAAAAATATTGCTATATTAATTTACTTTCTGAAATATTATAACAAGCGGGGGTGTAGCTCATATGGTAGAGCGCTCGCTTCGCATGCGAGAGGCACGGGGTTCGATTCCCCGCACCTCCAACGAAGTTAATTTGAAATAGCGCGTGGTTACTTTTTCCTCCACTTTTTTACGGCAGGAAGTGATATAATATGGGGTGAATGTTATGGAATAATTGTTTATTTATTTTATTTTATTTTATTTTTAGATAAGTTATAATATTTTTTTGACTTTTTTTATTAAAACAGGCTGAAAAGTAAAAAGATTTTATGAAAATATAAAGAGTTAAAAAATGACAAAAATATGCTAATAAGTTAAATTTTAGGTTTTGTGTTTAATGAATTTTTTTTTATATTTTAATGAAAAAACTTAAATTTTAAGTTCTTCACGTCAAAACAATTTTAAAAAGTAAAAAAATTAGTCAAAATATAAAAAAATTATATATTTGTTAAGAATAACAATAAAACAAGACAGGTTAGGTGAAAATATAGTGTCATGCCCTTATTTTCTATTTTGTCATGGCAAGAGCGGGAAAAGACAATAACTAAAAAAAAATGGGAAAGGGAGCAATTATATATTTGTGATTCCTCCTAATTTTAAGAGGGTAACAATATTGAGAGTTAAAAATAATATAATAAATAAATAAATAAATAGTTAATAAATGAATAAAACTAAAGAAATAAAAAATTAAGATGAAAAATGATAAATAATATAATATCTTTTGTTTTGGTTTTTTCCAAAAAAATAAATTTCAAAAAATAATATATTTATTTTATATAAACAGTGAAAAGAGCGAAAAACGTTGAGACAGGATAAGTACAGGGCCGGCCTTTCAGTTTAGACCATAAAGCAGGCCTTTCAGTTTAGACCATAAAGCAGCCGCTTTGGTCTCCAACTTTTGTTAAAAAATTAATGTTCTAAAATCTATAATACTTTTTATTATATTTTATATAATATTATAAAATTAAAATCTAATTAAAAATACGGGGCCAGTCGAAAGGAACTAAAAAAACACACCCAAAACAGTATATATTAAATTAAAAGGGCCCACCCAAAAAAAAATCCCAAATCCAAATCTAAATCGAAACCCATCATCATCAATTTTAATTTATCAAATTTGTCCTAAATCTTAAAACTCATCTGAGCAACAGCAGAACAACTCTTCCTTCTTCACATCCTCTCCTGAAACCCAAACAGCAAACGGCGCCTTAGTCCTTGAAGCTTCAAGCTTCATTTTATTCATTCTGCAACTGAAACTGATTTATCTTCATCCAAACGGGCCAAACTCAATCTTGCGTTATTGGAGCCAACGGGGACGAGCTCGACAACGGCAGTGACGACGACGGCGACAATTGCCGTCTTCATCTTTCTCCGTTCCGGGTTTTTCCTCAGTTCCTCTTCACTCTTTAGTTTCTATTTCTCGCTCTCTGGGTTCTTCTCAATTCTCTCCGAAACTGATTCACATTCACTCGCTGAAGCCTGAAGGTAATTTATTTCAGTTATTTTTTATTTTATGTTCTTCTCATTTTTATGTTCTGTTTCTTTTTTAAATTCTATTTTTTGTTTGAATTATGCATATATATTTTTATTTACATGACTATTATATGATTTGAATTTAGCTTTTTGGCATTAATAATTTTTCTACCTTGACTTGCAAAATTTATTTTTATTTTTTCATGTCTATTTTTTTATTTGCAGAATTTTAAAATAATACCTCCTAGAAAGTATTTGTTTAGACCTAAAAAAAGAAAAAAAAAATCAAAAAGTGAAAAAATTAATTCAATCTCAAGCGAGACCTCTTGAATTTTTTTTTATAATAAAAAATAAGAAGAGAATTCAAATTTTGTTAAAATTTTGAAGACTGAAGATCATGAAAATTCGACAAATAAAGAATACAAAGAGTAAGATAACGATAGTAGATAAGTTAATCAAAGGACTAATATGAATGAAAATAAGAATGATAACGAAGAAATTGGGGGGTTTTAAGTATCAAAGTGAAGAATATGGTCCTTTTAATATTAGTGATCCATGTAATTAGAATCATATTGATCACAAATTCAAAAATTTATTAGTTAAAAGAGGTCCTATAAAAATAAATGATGATTTTAATTTTTCTAGAGATATTTTGCTAGACATTTTTTTTAAATGCAATATATATGACATTTATCAAATAGAGATAAGCGAAATAGCTAGTATACTCAGGTACTTTGAACAGTGTATTTTTTTTTTATTGTAAATTGTTTAAGTATGATGAAAATAAAATTTAATTAGCTAATAAAAAATTCAAAGACTGGAGAAATCTTGGTTAGAAATTTAAAAGTCATGGAACCCGTGATGGACATATTACTTGCATGAGCAAACGGGTTAAATTAGAGATAAAATTGCAAAAAAAATGAACAATTGAAAAAAGCGTGCAAAAACATATTAACAAATACAGAGAACACTGGAGAGGAGTATTGTTGAGGATAATTACTATTGTGAAAAAAACTTTTCAAAAATAATTTAACATTTTCGTGGAAATAATGAGAAGATACTTACCAATTCAATAATTTAGTTGTAATTTAAATATTGGTGAAATATGAATCAGCATAATAGTTATATCTTTTTAAATTTTTTATAATAAGTTTTTTTTAAAATTTACAAATATAAAAATATATAAAGTCCCTTTTTAACTATCTGGTTACAGCCTCTGACCGGTTAGAACCGGCTCCGGATAAACAAACATTATATCTATCCCACTTGTTATTTGCTAAGGTGAAAACCCATATATAACAGAGGGAGAACCTATGGGGATGAGGTGTCACTGGAAAAATTATTATTCTTAATATTCATACTATATTTAGGTAATATAATAAGAATCGAGGTAAACTGAAGAAAATTTAATCCCACTTCACACTTATTGGGAAAAGAAACTCATAAAACCTAACTAGTGCATAAAAGGATGGTATGAGATGGGGGCATGCGGAAAAAATATTAAAAATATTTTGGACACAGAGGTTTTAATTATAAAAGTCACAAAAATTAGATCTTTAACTACCCAATTGTCTATAAATTCACAAGTCTTTCTATGAAGTATTTGATTGCTTTATGTCTCTCTTTGATCTTGTCTATTTTTTGTTGAAATATTGCTATGTTGCTTCAAACAAGTTAAATGATTTCTTTTAGTCACGTCAGGAAATGAGAATCATTCTACTTTATCCAATTCAATTTTCCACTTTAGATTTCGCTTCTGCGTGTCTTCTATCACCTCCAAATTAGGACGGAATCAAAAATTTATATCTAAGGGCAAACTAAGAAGAATTTTTTTTGCCCAAAGATATAAAATATTCAATTTCCATTAGCGCCAATTCCGAACTAATACTTAACAACTTCATTGCTCACAAAATATTCATCAATAACATCAATTGTAGATAATTTTTCCATAATAATTTACATGCCACAATAAAAATTATATAGTAAATACAAATACACTAAATAGACCAATCAATTGATAACATAAACATCAATAAACAACTTTTGGTTTAGCATGTAATAATTGATGATTCAAAGGATTTAAATTCTAATTGATTTTTATTAACACCTAAACCTAATTTTTTAAAAAATCAAATTTAAATTTCAAATAATTGATAAATGATAAACATTCCGAAAATATTTAAAATTAGTAATAGAAATCAATAACTAGTTAGTACAATAGTACTAGTCACTAATCAATAAATAAAAATTAATAAATTAAACCCAAATTAATCATATCAATCAATAAAATTCATAAAACACTAGAAAGAAGAGTGAGGAAGGCTCGAAAGGAGCTAACTAGTAGCATTAAGAGCTGTAAGGCAAGTCGTTGCGTTGCCGTCGCAACCTCACTAGTTTCTGTCGTAGAAGATCGCCATCGTCGCCGCTTACCACTTGAGTTGCCTTGCTTGCTTCGCAAAATTGCAAACTTGCAGTTTGCGCCCGTCGTTGCTTCTAATTTTGTAATTTTCATGCCTTATGCTAATTGTTTGCCTAATTTTGCTATTATTTGGCCAAAAGAAATAAAAAAGTTTTTAACTTGTTAAATAAAATAACCATATTACTGTGAGCATTGTAAATTTAAAGGCACAACCAGAACCAATCGGATTGGTTCAAATATGATGATCCCGAACAGAATCACGAATTGAACTCCTTGTTGCCGAACTCACTGGAGGTTGCTTCTGGTATGTCCGAACTCCTACAAGACGAAGAACACCATTAGTGCTTTTAAGCCTGGTTTGACCGAGAAGCACTTCGACGTTCAAGTTAGATTTCTCTCTAAGAGGTTTCTAATCGAGAACTTGAGTTGAAAATTGCGTACATGGGGGTATGAAGTGCCTTCCTTTATATAAAGATTGAAATCAGGGAGGCTGAGTGGTCTTGGGACTCTGCCTCTTATCCCTTATCTCTTCTCTTATAAGAGATTTTGCATTATGCTCGAGCAATTCTCATTGCTTTAGGAACTCTCACTTCATTTCCCGAACTGCTGTGACGGGAATGGAGTCTTTCAGGTTTCACTTTTCCCCGGGCTGACATGGGCTTAAGTGTCGTGGGTTGTCTCTCTTTGGGGTGGCTCGAACTTATTATGGGCCGATCTATCAATGGTCCGGTCTTTTAAGATATGTTTGAACTTGAGGGTTTAGGTAGATGCCATGTCATCTTGTGCCTACAATCGGCGCTGCTTATCTTTTGGAATATGGTTTTTTATTTATTGCAATATATACAAAAAAATTGATAAAAAGATGATTTTATAAATGAACAAGTAGTGTTGGTCGTAGCTTTATCAATAGCAAAAAAAATGCTTAGCCCAACCAGGTGCCTCAGCCACCCACACCTTTATGTGATCTCTGATGTCTAGAGCATGTTTAGCAAATGCATGTACACAAGCATTGTTGTCCATTCAAACAAAATTCCACCTCTTTTTTTTATGATTTTACCCATCAACTTCTTGCACTCCTCCACTATTCCTCCTTTTGGTTAAGTCTTCAGCCTCATTCCATAATGCTTGGATCACACCAAGTGCATCACTTTCCACAATGTTATTAGAGATCCCCCTCTCAAGGCCAACAGGAGCCCAAGTCCAATAGCCAAGACTTCTATTTGTTTCAAAGTAAAAATTTGGGGTAATCTTTCAGATAATGCTTCAATTAACCTTCCACGGTTATCCCACATTACCACACCTATACCCGAAAAACCTTCAACAAGGTCCAGGTTTCCATCCACATTGATTTTGACTTCTCCCTCCCTTGGCGGTTCCCATTGATTTCTCCCTACGAGAGTGGGCAACTCCACCGAATTTTTGGCCTTCAGAAATTTCTTGAGATAGTCCCATGCTTTGTCCACTACAGCCTGAGGGGGGTCTAAAATACTTGTGTACATGTTGCACATTTTCTTTCTTGCATTCCAAATAGCCCATGCCAACATTCCAAACTTGCCTCTATCCTTCCTATCCTTCCTATCCTTATTACTTAGAATTTCTCTAGTCTACTCAACAAACCTTCCACAGCTTGTTTTCAATATATCTTGGCCTAACCCCCCGTGCCACACCTCCATCCCCTAGTAGTACCCCATAAGGATATGTTATACCGTTTCCTTTTGACCACCGCAACAGGTTCAGGAAGGGTCTACTGGGACTTGATGTGTTGCTAGTTCGGCCCTTAATTGGATAGCATTTTTGCTAGCATTCCACATAAATAAATAAAAAACATGCAGTTTCCTTGGAATGACCAACTCCCATAAATGCTTCCACTAATTACTTGCATTTGGGGAACTTGAGCTGCCCTCATTAAGGTTCTAGTTGTTGTGTAGCAACATCTCTAGAGCTACCCAGTAGCCCAACCGTACAATGTTATATACCATCCTTGGTGTGATGCCATATTTTGCCTATCATCACATTCTGCAAGATCTTTGGGTAAGAGTATTGCTATTATTGTCTCAGCCTTCTCTGCTAGAAACTCTGATTACTAGTGTCTCCTTCCAAACTCCTCTATGTTAGTTTATTAAGTGTTGTAAATTTTAGCTCAAATCCTATTTAAGTTTGGATAGATTTCTAATCTATCATGATTATTAAATCTGACTTTTAAAAGAGTTCTGAAGAATGTAGATTTGCACAAATTTGATTAATTTTAAACTCGACTAGCACAAGTATGATTAGATTAGATCTTTTTTTTTCTCCTATAAATATAAATATAGTATCAGATTATTTGGTGTGCAAGTTGTTTGAGAGAGAGAATTTATGAGAGTCAAGTGAATTGTAATCTTTTCTCCAAATATTAAACTCTGCCCAAAATTTGAAGTTGTCAAAAATCACTTTTGAATATACTAGAAGTTTCTTCTTGTTAAGACGATTCCAACGATATATTATATATCAAAAGCGGAGTTTGAATGCACTCTCAAATACCATTCAAGTCTCTGCTCGCATTTTGAATGTGCCAAACGCGGTGTTAGTTCATTATTCTGAACTTTTTTACACAATATTAAGTTGGCCACCCGGGCATCTTTATGCAAGCATTATGGGGAGTAGATCTTAAATGCCGTCAACCGTCCTTGTATATTTTGAATGTGCCAAACGCGGTCTTTGTTCATTATTTTGAACATTTCTGCACAATATTAAGTTGCCACCATAGCGTCTTCATGCAAGCATTAGGAGGAGTAAATCTTAAATGCCGTCAACAGTCCTGGTATATTTTGATGCGCGTGCCCAATCCCACTCCTCACCTCTTTGTTGAGGATATATCTACTCGTCAACATACTTCTCCAAGCAAATAATGATAGATTGAATCCCAACCAAACTTTAAAAAATGAGGCATTTGCAAAGTATATTCCTTTGTATAATCTACTCGTCAACAAATTCGGGTATAAAATAAGCATCCATCCTTGCTTGGCTAACATGGTCAGGTTGAAAGCTCTCAGTGATAATTTGACTAAAAATAGTTTTTTATTTTAAGATTCTTTTTTATGGGTCTAAGTTTTTAATTTTTTTCATTGTTCTTGATGAGAAAAATTTGGAATAGTAAAAAATCTTGATACAAACATGAATAAAATATAAAAATAAATAAATGAATTTCAAAAATCTTTAATTGTGGGAGTAATTGTATAGTAGTTTCGAAACACTTTGTGACGTTGCTTTCGTTGTGTTTTCACATAATGATACTCAAAATATTCTAAGTAAAATAATAGTGACTCTCTTTTATTAGGTAAATAAAAATAAAAGGTGATCCACCTTTTATACATTGAACAATTTTATTTATCAAGAGTACCATGAAAATAATAATGCTATATAATATTTCGAAAAAATATTTACCATTTTTTAAGAGTACTATACCTATTATTACCGACAAAATACTAGGTACAATTTTGAATTTATCGCTATAGAACATTACATATATTTTCTTTTAAAATATTATTCAAGAATAAATAACTTAGTGTAACATAATCAGTTATTTAACCCAATATTTTAACTAATCATCCTAAGTTAATTTTTATTTTCATTATTTATAATTAGATAGTTAATTTAAAAGCAATGTAAATATAAATTTTTTAATAACAAATTAATATTATCGAGTTTTAGAACTCTCTGTTTATGCAATATTTGAAACTTAAAATAAAGTATAAAAATAACGAACAAAAGAAATAAATAATTAAAAAAAAACTATTATCAATTGATACGTATTTAGTATTGTTGGGTATTAATCGATACAGATCAATATTGTTCGGTATGAACCGATATGAACCGATACCAATTAATACGTTGAATAGTATAAAATTTATAACTTCTACCAATGAGTACAATAAGATATTCGTAACTACGCAATTTGTTTTTGGATTAATTTTTTTTTAATTGACTTTTAAGAGTTTTTTTTGTAAAAAATATATATATAAATATATAAAAAAATCAAATGAGATGAAACCAATAGATTTTTAAATAGCCTTTTAAGCAAAAAGCCTTCCCCCAACGAAACCGCCCCCTCTCCCCCTAAAGCTAAGCCAAGCATAGGCTGTACAACCGTTTTGTACGGTTGATATTTCTTTGACGTGGAAATCAAACGGTGGTTGTCTTCCAATTGATTGGGCCCCATAAGACCGCTTATATTACTTTGATGTGGAAATCAAACGGTGGCTGTCTTTCAATTTATTGGGCCCCACATTTCATTGACCAACCCATATCCAGAACCTGCTACTGTGGGAAACAATGGGCGCTACCCACTTGCAACAAATTCAGTTCCATGGGCCAAACCATATGAATGTGGGCCATACCATGGTGACTAAGCCCATTTGTTTCACTTCAATAGTTGTGGCCCGTCGGCCCTCATTTCCACTTTTATCTAAATCTACAGCAATAATTGCCAAGTCATTATTCGTTATTATTCGAGTATTATGTGGCATTATCTTATCTACGTGGTGCTTTTAATAATATAATAAAAAATATTTTAAGTAAAAAAGTAATGATTCACCTTTATTAAATAAGTAAAAAATAAAGAATCATCTAGTATACATCAAATATTTTTATTTTTCAAAATTCTATATAAATAATGTCACGTAATACTTTAAAATAATCTCTACTATTTTTTTTACCAGTAACAATAATTAATTTAGTATAATATATGTTAGAATATTAGATTAATTATTAGAATATTAAATTAATTTTATTCTCTATTTATTGTATTTTCTTTTTTGTTTATTTCTATTCGTCTATAAATAGGCCATATATTGTACAGTTTTAAGATACAGAAAATATATACAGTTATTTTCTCTTCTCAATTTCTTCATATAAATATTTATTTAACATAATATTTTATCTAATTAGTTTAAATTAAATTTTAATTTCATGATGTATAATGAGTTAGCTAATTTAAACCCAATATAAATTTAATTCACGTTGACCCTAGTTGGGCTAAATTTTGTAAAAATTGCTTATTTTTGTTTTTTTGGGAACCTTCTAAAACTTTTGACTAAAATATTTATTTTTTCGAACTCTCCAGATGAAATGAATTTAAAAAATTAAAAATTTTAATAAAAAAATAAAAAAAATTCACCACACACAAAACAAACAACATAAAACTTGTTTTATTGGCTTATTATTATCTTTTTTTATTTTTCATATTTTTTTTTATATTTTTATGAAAGAATTTTATTTATTCGGTTTATCTCGATGAGTGAAATCGAAAAGTATAATAGTTTAAATAAACGATAATTTTTTTCACTAAAGATAAAAAAAAAAAAAGAAAAAAAAAGAAAATAAGCAATTATCTCAAACAGGACAATTGTTAAGTTTTAAAACTTTTCATTTATACAATATTTAAAACTTGAATTAGAGTATACAAAAAAGAAACAAAGAAAAAAGAACAAATAAGTAAAAAAATATTTTTTAAAAATAAATTATAAACATGTATGCATCTAGTATTACTCAGTATACGTCGACACGACTCGACACCAATCTATATTTTAAAAAGTACAAAATTAAATAATTAACGTATTAATAATTTTATTCTAATATGATACTTACAACCCAGTACAATACAGTATTTATCACTATACCCCATAATAATTTCCTAATTGTGCACATTGGTTCCGGACTTCTATAATAATTATGGTTGGCTGATATTTCTTTGATGTGGAAATCAAATGGTGGTGGTCTTTCAATGGGATAAGATTTCTCAATTGATTGGGCCCCAAATGAATGTGGGCCGTACGACGGCGACTAAGCCCACTTATTTCACTCAACGACTGTGGCCCATGGGCCCTATTTCCCACTCCCATATAGTCTACTTCAACTTTTTTTCCCTTTCACCATGTTGGTATTGACAAATTATTAAATACTCTTATAGTATCATGTATGCGATATTACGTTATATTTTTAAAAAATAAATAATCATAACTTATAAAATGTGGGTCACTCTTTGTCTCATAACTACCTAATAAAGATGAGTTATTATATTTCTATAATAAAATTTGTCGCCATCATATTGAGTGTAAGTACCACGTGAACTTAACACATAATACTCTGAAAGTCCCGGATAATTACTCGTTCAAATTGGACTTACAAAGATGAATACATAAACCCACAAACATATATATACCTAATTGTAGCTTTTGTTTGGTAACTCAGTTTTGTTGTATACTTTTTTTATCTGTTGAATTTTAAATGAAACAAAAAAATTTCGTTTGGTTATATACTACTTTTGCAGCCGATAACCACATAAATCTTAACTTTTTAATGTTTAACATCTTAAATTTTAAACAAAAAGAAAACCAATTGTCAAACGAGATCGTATTGCGGGATAATTTGGTTTTAGACATGAAAGTGTATTAATTTTTTTTTTCTAGTTTACTAGAAAGTGTTTAGTATTATTAAAATTAGTAATTTATAAATTATAATTTATAACAAAAATTATAAATATTTAATAAATATTATAGCTTAGAGGATGTTTGGCTGGGCTGAAGAGGTGCTTCATAAGCCTTTGATTGGTAAACTAAGTTTTATGATTCTTTTTTTGAGTTTTTCAATTAGAAAGTTAAAATACATACAACTTCTATTTGGGACATTTAGAAAGCTTCATTTTTAGGAAAATTAATTCTTTTTAAAAAAAATGAGAAATGAAAAAGCTAAATTATTTTGGATAAATTGTAACGCTTTCATCTTTTTGTTCTTTGTTGAAATATTTAAAATAATTTTATTTTTTATTTTTTATTTTTAAATTATAGTATTTAAAATACTGACTCTACAGTTTAAAATGACTTTTTTTTGAATATGTTAAATATAAGCATAAAATGAATTAATGTATAACGTTGCAATTTTTGGTGAAAATAATTTTTGGTCTAAACTCTGACAACGTCAAAAATTGTCTGTAACCAACCACGTGATCCAGCTTTCCCTAATTGTCCCAACTCCCCTCCATCATGGAATGTGTCACGTGCATATTAATGTGCATACACAACATATATAGAAGTATAGGCCCCTAGGCAGAAAGGGACGATAGCGGGCCATTGAAAACTTGTTATTATAGACATCTTTAGGATTGTACAAATTTTAAGGAAGAACTTTGAAATATTTTCAATGGCTTAAAGAAAGTGTAGAAAAAGACTACATAATTTTTACTTTATAGAAGGTTGTCGCAAACTCTGTCGCAAACTCATGAAAAACATCAATAGTTACATCTGTCACGAAAAAAATAATGTAACAAAGAATTTAACAAATTTAAGAGTGCACGAGGAGAATTTTTTGATTTTGATATATAGTCCCTCACTTTAATTGCAACCTTTCTTGGTGCCAACGTTGCGAGAGTAGCTTTTGAGAGACTCAAGTCTCCTGTTTTGTCCATAATTTTCATCTAATCAGAGAGAGAGAGAGAATAGAGAGAGAGAGAGAGATTACTTTTTTTTTAGATTCTTCTTAATCTAGTGGATCAAATTTTTCTCTTTATTAGACATGTCCCATGATCAATTTATTTCATGAGAACTAAGAATGCTCATATATTTTATGAGAACTAAGAAATTGTAAAATGTAAACAAACAAATTTGAGTATAAAATAGGACACACTACTTAGATCTTACACAACTTTTATACTTTGAAGGAGAAAATTCTCTATGCTCAAATTGTGGCTATGCATAGCATATTACACCAAAGTGCCACTTTATCCATAGTGCTGTGACATAACTGACCGCTTAGAACGACATCGATTAGTCATCCTATTAGATCGAGGATGCTACATGTCAATACAGTTAAAATAAATAAATAAATAAATAAACAAAAGAGTCGAATTAGCAGTCCATGAACTCACACTTAATGAAATTGTGAATTCAGTAGATTCTATTAATCCTACTGACCAATACATACCCGATGGCAATTGTGTGCGTTATCCATTTCCAATGAAAAGGATACATTCGATTCCATGTTCGTAGCAAAACTCTAATAAATTTGAACAAATGCTGTTATATTGTGACATATTGCATTTCGTGTAATTTTCTTTTCAGTTGAGGACCAAACCTAATTAGGGTTTTTGTGGACTTGCTTCAAGTTACGGTGCTTAAATTTCCAGTTTAAATAGTACTCCCTAATTACTAGAATCAAACAAATGGAAGAAAAGTAACACATCTTTTTAATATTTGGAGTTCAACTAACCACGGATGTACTAACCCTAAACGATTTTTTACATCTCCTTTTAATAGAAGAAAAGTCTAAGTCATTATATTTTTCACAATATTAACATCATAGTAGAAGGCCCCATGTTAAATATTAATATGAGATTACCATACCCATGAGTGCTTAATCATGTAAGTGATGTACATAATATTTTTGACAAATAAATTATCGCAATTCATATTTTATAAGTTATTTATTATTTTCTAACCACCTAATAATAAAGATGAGCTATTGTATCTGATGGTGTGCAATCTTAGAAGAGTTTTCCAAGAAAGAAATTCTTTCTTGAGATACCAAAATTAAAGTTAGAAGGGACGTCGAAGAGTTTCTGGTGGGATTCCCTCCGACGATCAAGTCATCACTTTTCTAATGGAGAAAGAAGCAAGGAAAAGGCTAAAGAGAGAAAGAGAAAAGAGAGTGATTCTCTTATAATAATACATGTACTTGTCTCTATTACACCTTTATATTGTACCTTGAGACACGTAGAACGGTCCCTATATACATAACGGTTATGATTGTACAATTTAAAGAAGCTATCTCAGTCTCAACCGAATTCGCGTGCTTCCCACGTGTTCCTATAATCAGTAGTGTGAACTGACCATTTTGTGATGGAGGCCACAAATGGGCTGGCGCACAAAATCAATCCTTGCTGATCAGGGACGAATACATTCTCCATTGATTAGCAGTGTGAGCTGACCATTCGTGGTGGAGACCTCGAATATGTCGTCGGGTGAGGTTGACCTTCACTGACGAGGGATAAGGTATCCTTTTACTAATCAGAAACTCCTTGACTTCTTCACTGGTTAGGATCTTTTTAACCCGCGTAGCCTCATCGCTCATCAATATCATTATCGTAAACTTTTTTCGTCACAATATTCTGTAAAAGTACCACATGTAATTGACACGTGATACTTTAAAAGCTTGTGTTTGGTATGGTGAATGGAATTGGATAGGATATGTAGGATAAGTAATAATTGTTGGGAGAATATCCAACGCCGACATAAAATACATGCTCGGGGATCCAGAAAATACATCTTTATTAAGCTTTC
>JAOTRH010091551.1:0-16506 GCA_034768845.1 Heliamphora exappendiculata
TTTTCACTTTGTTTCTAAAAATTTTTTAAGGATTTTTTTTAAAGAGTTTTCAAAATTTTCTAGAATTTTTCTACAAAAAAAATAATAAACCCCTTAGTTTTTTGTATTTCCTAAAAAAATAAAAATAATAATAATAATAAGATAAAAATTTTATTCTTCGTAATAAAATAAATTTATTGTTTGTTTAAATCCTAGTGTCCCTACTGTTTTAAATTCCATTGCATAGGTACCTAAAGCTAAGTTCTGCATATTCAAATCTCAAAAATCATGCACAAGTCATCAAATAATTATCATATCATATGAGGGATCCTAGGCATGCGCCTACGTTTCATATATTATGAAAAACATGCTTTGAATTTGAAATAATAGGGATAGGTAACCTATCGAAGGTCGCTGACGAGAGATGTGGTGGTCGGGATCCCGCAAAAGAGTGTCAACAGCAACCGCGTCAGCAGGAGGCTTGTAGCGTCTCATCCCACGGTATACTATGCGATGAGGGGCTAGATCGTAAGTATGTGGGTCAAAAGGTGCTGGATCACCCTCTCAAGCGTCCAGATCCAGAAAGTCTGCTACCGCAGCCTCGGCGGCAGCGTCTGCAGCCGCTTGTGCCTCAGCAGCAGCCCGTGCCTCTTCCTCAGTTGCTTGGCGAGAGGCACGCTCTGCCTCAAGTAGGAGAGCATCCATCGCAGTGCTAGGCTGCGTAGCAGTGATCCCACCGGCAGGCTGACTGGTGGTCGTATCCCTGAGAGTCCCCATGGAGGAACTCTCAGCAGCAGTTGGACCCCGTCGTACCCCTAAGTCGTCGTCTTCCTGGCCCTGGCCCTGGCCCGCCATGAAGAGGAACGGGATCACAAATAGAAGAGTGAACATCGTGAGAAAGTTAGGATGCAAGAAAAAGTAAGAAAAGGGAGCTTAAGAGAAAGAGTAGAGCAAGAGATAGCAAGAGGAGAGCGAGAGAGAGCTTGAGAGCGCGAGAGAACTAGAGAGAGAGTGAAAAGTGCACAAACGAGTCAGTTCGCGCGTCTTGGAGGTACGAATGCGCGTCTCGAGGTGGAGGTCGCCATGTTGCATGTTGGCGATCGCCATGTTCTCCAAACGTCATATGGCGACTGCCATGTCTTAGGGGTTTTTACCCGGCGGCCGCCATATAAGAGGGGTTTCACCTTGGCGACCGCCATGTTGTCAGACGTCACGTCGCTTCCATCTGGGCGACCGCCAGGTCAGAATGTCATTATTGTGTTTAGGGTTTCTAAGGGGCTGTTTGGGGGGTTTTTTCATTTTGTTAGCATTTGATGTTTTTGCTTCATGAGATTTATTTTTGTTGGTTAAAAAAAAACCTTCTTCTCATCAATTCCTTATTTTGTGGGTGTTTTCCAGAAAATTTGTGAGATTATTTTCCTCTGATAAATTTAATTTTAAGCCGTAAATAGGTTTTTGATTATTTTTATCTCACGTTTCGTTCCGAATTTTCAGGTCTTAACTCGACCTATTAATTCGCGATTTTTCTCCGATAAATTTAATTTTAAGCCGTAACTAGGTTTTTGATTATTTTTATCTCACGTCTCATTTCGAATTCTCAGGTCTTAACTTGATATATTAATTTTCGGTTCTCTTCCGATAAATCTAGATTTAAGTCATAAATTTGGCTTCTAATTAATTTTTATCCCGCTTGCATCCTAAAATTATGAGGTCTTAACTCGACCAATCAATTGCTATTCCGGTTAAGATAATTTCTTAGATCTTAACTCGATCATTTCAAAATTATTTTACCCAACCGAGTTCTTAGATCTTAACTCGATCCCTGACTTGTTTGCACTCCCTTTAAATCTTAACTCAATCTTTAGGATTTGCCAGCATTTGCATCATATTAACATCTTTATCATACTACATTTTGCATCACATTTTGTATCTTTGCATTTTTGCCTTAGGAACTACATTTTGGTATGATCCCTAGCAAAAGGGGTACGTAGGCAACTCGATGAAAGTTCGAGTATAACCAACATCATACGTATGCTTGTGTGTTTATGGCTTAAGATTGATGGTTCGGTCAAATAGCAGTTCTTTCTGGATCTTTGATATAACTTGTATCACGTGTTGCTATACGAGTCATATCAAAGAGGGGTAACTGTAGACACCCTAATTTGATCCCACCCAATCTTACGTGGATCCGATGATGAAAACAGGTGAAACAAGTGCTTCAGTTTGATCCTCGGGAAGTGATCCAAGCTCGAAATTTGAACCTTAACCATAAAAAACCTTCAAAACTAATAACTTGTTGTCCAAGCAATTCCCTAACCTGGCGACCGCTAACTCCATTGTAGTGACCGCCAATAGAACCTTGTGGAACCTTTTCCAACATGGCGACCGCCAACCCCAACATGGCGACCGCCAACTCACATTGTGGCTGCGGTCAACTCTAAATGGCTTGACGTTTCTAAAAACGTGTCAACATCTCATTGGTTGAGAAACTCTATAAATACCATACCTCATGTACGTTTTCAAGAATAGAAAATTATAGTGAGGTTTAGTGAGAAAAATTCTGCCAAAACGCCGAGTAATTTCGAGCCTCGACGCCGAAGCCCTACCGAAATACCGTAAGCTGAGTCTTCGAAGTCCTACAACCCTAGTAGGGATCACTACCCGAGGATTGGAGCAATAGCGCACATTTTCCCAATTTGATGATTCTGTAACAATCCAGGTATTCCACTTGGATCCTCGATTCTTCTAGCTCCATCTTCTCTCTTTTTGAGCAATCGGGTTAATATTCATCTATTCCTTTCAACTATATTCTTGCATTACTTATTAGTTGCTATGTTTATGTTTAAATTCAAGTTTTAACTTACTTGTTTATTTATTTCCTTATTTACATTAAAATTTAACTAAAATAATTAAATAGTGCTAATATTTCTCGCGATTGCAATTTACAATGTTGTTAATCGTTATAATCTAAGCACTTACACAAAAATAGTTGTAATAATCAATATTACACCTATTTAATTTAAATACTCAATTTCTTTTCTTTTCTTTCTTCTTATGTTAATTTAATATTCTAGCCTTCATTTTTTTTCTTTTCTTTTAGTTTTTTTAATAGCATTCCATTTTCTTTTCTTTTCTTTTCTTTTCTTCAATATTAATGTTTCATTTAGCTTATTGTAATTTTCTTTTAATGTATTATTTATTTCTTTTATCTTTCTTTTCTTACAATATTAAGTTAATGTTCTTTTACTAGCATTATTTTAATATTCAAGTTTTCATTTTTTATTCTCCTTTTCTTTTAATAATAGTATAGTTTATTATTAGTTTTAATCTCTATTTTCCCATTTTAATAAGATTAAAACTCTTTTATTAATTTTATTTCTTTTTTTTTTTATTTTTTTAAAAATATAAAACGTGAATAGTTAGATTTTCTTATTAATAGCATTTTCTAATCTTTTTATATTTCTTTCTTTTGTCAAACCCTTTTTCTTTTCTTTTAAAATTTGAAACTCTATTTTGTTACAAAATTCTTCTTTTTTTTGTTAGTAGGCTTTCTTTTAATGTAGAATTTTATCTTTTTTTTTTATGCATTTCTCATTTCTACCTAATTTACTTTGATAACATATATATTTTGATTATTTTTTTCAAAATCATACCTAGAATAGATTAGTTTATTTTTGTTTGCAATATTTGTTTAGGTAATTTTAGCAACTTTAGTATTTTTTTATTCTTTTAAACAAATCGTGCTGGTTTAGATTGTTTAAACAATATTGCATGTGGGTATGTGTACCATGTATCCTTTAGTTAGAAATTATATGCCATAGGACTTAGGATATTACCATTTTATTTATTTTGATTTGGAGTGATATGCACATATATTATGTATTTTTCATAGTTGATTTTGGATGTTCTCTATTTGTCTCTATTTTTTTTATTTGTATGCATTTGAGAAATCATATTAAAGAACCAATGATGATTAGTAGAGGCCAACCTTACAGTTGGGCGAACGGGGTGCCTAACACCTTTCCCGATTCGTACCTTAGCCCCCGAGCCCTCTTCCTCTGGTTAACGTTTTAAAGGTCAGTAGCCAATTTTATTTTTTTCTTAATTTTTTTTAAAAACTAAGTGGCGACTCAATTTTCAACAAAAAGCGATTTTCAAAATTTAGTTTTCAAGATGTTAAAAGATTTTTCTAAATATTCTTTGAATTTTTTCTTTTTGAATATTTTTCAAAATGACCCATAAATTCCAACGCCACACCCATATAAGATCGCGCCCTCTAATATTTGGCAGGTACATAAAGCACTATTTGGTTCATTAAAGAAGGAACCTTTTTCTTATATGATAATATAGATGTATTATTCGTTTCAGTTAGTTGTAGTGTAAGAGAGATTAGAGTAATAATATAAAGATTATCCACCAATGTACAAGAACAGATAACTCGTTTATTATCCTTAATAACCATAGAGTTATTAAAATAAACTAAATATTCGTATTTAATCAATCCAGAAATGAAAATTAAGTTTTTTCTAATGGCAGGTACATAAAGACAATATCTCAATATTAAAATTCGATCTCTACCAAAACTGAGGGTGACATCTCCTACTGCAACTGCTGTTACCTTTGTATTATTGCCTATATGTAGGTAAATTTCTTCATCACTAAGTTGTCGAGTTTCTTGGAATCCCTACAATGAATTACAGACATGATTAGTAGCTCCCGTATCTACACTCTAGGTACCGGTAAATAACACCACTAAACATGTTTTCACATCTAGTGAACAGAAATTTTCTTATTTGTTCTGCCTTATGAGAAATACTAAACATAGCTCTTTCCACTGCTGGGTATAGTTACAGTGAAAATATTTGTCTTTCGGCTTTTTCACACCAGTCTGTGGCCGACTAACTAACTTGTAAATCGTGTTTTTCTATTTTCAAAGTTTTTTCTTCTTTATGCCTTTCGGCCCAAAAGAAGAATATTTTTTAGAAACAAACATATTTTCTAGTATTGAAGGAATACCATTTGTAGTTAAAACAATATCCAAGTTATATTTTCAGTCAACAAAATTCAGTCCTGTAAGTTTGTTTCATTTGAGTATAAAAGCCAGTGGGTTGAAATCCATTTTATTCTTGAAAATCACATAATTAAAAAATCGTTAATTATGATGAGCGAAACTTTGAACTCATTTTAATTTGGTTCCCTCTATCATTTTAAAATTAATTTACCAGTTGTCTGATAACCTGAGAATAACATGTCTCATTGGAAGGATGTCTACTATACTTCATAAGACCAGAGAGGCCAATTCTTTTTAATTTTACTATCTAGGCAACTGATCATGCTAAGTAAAATTAAATAGCTAACATAGTTTTGATCCAGTATATAATAGCAGTGACTCAGTTGGAGAGGATACTATTATATATAACTAAGTGTTAACCATCACCTAATTCCAAATTAATCGCTTCGCAATGAATTCTTCAGTTGGAGAAGTGATCCACACTAACAATTATCCAGAATTGTCCCTAAAGGAGGTTTGTACTGGTGATACCGCAATTAATCTGTCCGTTTGGGAGGAAGGCCTTACTGCCGACACGCAGGGTTTAATTGCATTGCCTTCAAACTGGTGATGGAGAAAATAGAATTTCTCTGTGAATAAATTCCCTCTCCCACTTCAGTTTTTAATATATATATATTTTTGATAACATAAAATAAAAAAAATGGGAAACTGAAAAACAATTATATTTACATTGATCCTATGCCTCTGTCAAGCTCACAATCAACCTACCACGATCAACCCTTGTGGTTAAAAAATATAATCATCATTCATTCAAACTATTTAATCAAACATGAAAATAAATAATGATCATAAAATTGAGATTAGAACGCCTGCAAAACAAAGTTAGCAACAGTTCTAAATCTACCCGACCCCTGATAACCGTAAACAAAAAGCAAAACGGCTCTGATACCAATTTGTTAGAGGCAATACTGCAAAGATCATTATTTTTGTGAACGATTTTCGTTAAAAACTTAACTGGACGGGTAAACGCCGAAACGGCCTGCAAATAAAACTTTTGACGTTGAACAATCAAAATAAAACCCGTGCAACCAAAGTTAATTTAGAAGAATACCTTTTATTAATCTATTCTTCCACTACAATTTGATTACGAGTTGAAACTCCATTAAGTTCTTCTACTTATTTTCTTACGCGATCCTCGAGCGTAGTGTGGGTTACGATCCTCCGAGAACTCGTACCGACAGAACTCTGATATATTTAAGTTTTGAAAGACAAAAATAATATTATAATAATAATGATATAAAATTATTAAAAACTGGTTTGGCCTACCCGCATATATATAGGGCTACATTAGGAATTTTGGGAATAATTATGAGTTATACTTCCAGTGGAACACAAACATCTACTAGAGGTTTCTGCAATTATAAAAAGACATGCAGTGATTTCTGCAATTTTCATAAAATACTGAATTACAGTTCACACCACTAAAGAACTATAATTGCACTCTGAACCAGAATCTCAAGACCTTGCATTGAGCTCCTATTATTAAATACTTACCATTTCTCCCCACGTTAAGATTCCCAATACTCGCAAATTAAATTTAATTACTGACAATTTAATTTAATCGGCATCTTGATATTTATTAAGCCATTTCGCTTACCTTATTTCACCACCGGATAATTAAATCCACCTGCAGAGTTTGGCCCGGTCAAAACTTATATGCATCCTTAAGGGGGTATCATCAATCCCGATCTTCAGAACGTGAATTCCGTCAATAATTAATATTTTCCATATAAATAGTACTGCTATCCAACTCACCGGGATTATAGACCCATATAAGATCGCACCCTATAATGAATCAAAATAACGAATATTAAATATACGCAAAATAGTAATTATTTTAGGATTAAGAGAATAGGCACTATTCATAATAACCTTAGGGTATGAATTAATTTATATATAATTAGTACAAAATTAATTATCCCAAATGTCCCGTTCAATACACACAAAGTGTACTAGTACAGAGAGTCGAAACAATAGACGACACTATTATCTATTCTCCGTAACCAAGATGCTCTACTAAAACTCTGTACTACAGTCGTACCGATAGTATGCTCATTTTCATCTAAACTGTAAATATAAAATTTATATTTTGCAAGAACCTAAAATTTGATATTCCGTATGTAAGTCGTACTTTACACACCAGATTAAATACCATACAAAATATCGGATATCCATGCATATCAAAGAAATGATATACATATATTTCTCATAAAGATTATCATAAAATAAAAAAAGTAATTTTATTAAAAATAAAATTAAATACTAAAAATATGATTTTTAGTATACCAATCATAACAATCTCCTACTTATACTCAAAATCATGCTACAATACATCTGACTCCCATGCTCTCTATATGGCTGTCAAAAGTCTTCGTCGGTAAGCTCCTTATAAAGGATCTATATCTGACTAAAAATCTGAGTCTGTGTACTCCAAATGTACTAGACTGTTTGCCTGATAAACCTCCATATAATCCTTAGTCATTTTCAAGTACTTGATTATATTCTTTACCGTAGTCTAATACTCATGTCCTAGGTTAGACTGATAACTGCTAACTATGCAAACGGTAAAGAAGATGTCAAGTCTAGTGCAAAGCATAGCATACATGAGGCTTCCTACTGCTGAAGTATAAGGAACCGCCTTCATTTTCTCTACCTCATCAGATGTCTTAGGACACTGATCCTTGGATAGAGTGATTTCATGCCTGAACGGGAAAAATTCTTTCTTAGAATCCTCTATGCTAAAACAAGCAAGGATATCATCGATATACTTTGCTTGGGATAAGCCTAACATCCTTTGTTTTCGATCTTGCACAAGCTTGATTCCAAGGATGTGACTGGCTTCTCTCAAGTCCTTCATATCGAATTGCCCAGATTACCATACTTTAACCGTAGATAATAGCCCCACATCGTTTTCGATGAGCAAGATATCGTCAACATAAAGTACTAGGAAGATCACCGCGCTTTTGTCATGCTTCTTGTACACACAGGACACATTCAGACTTTGATCGAAACCAAAAGACTTTATAGCTTGATCAAATCGAGTGTTCCAAGACCCCGATAACTGCTATTATATAGATACACTCATCAAGACTTTCATTAAAAAAAACTGTCTTGACGTTCATTTTCCAGATTTCGTAATCAAAATGTGCGGCAATGGATAAGAGAATTCGGATAGACTTAAGCATGGCTACCGAAATTTTTTTCTTCTCATAATTGATCCCTTCTTTCTGAGTGAACCCTTTAGCAACAAGCCTAACTTTGAAGGTTTCAACCTTCCCGTCTGTTCCTTTATTCTTCTTATAGATCCACTTGCACCCAATGGATTTTATCCATTCGGGTGGTTTTACAAGTTCCTAGACCTGATTGAAATACATAGATTCTATCTCTGAATTCATAGTCTTTTGCCAAAGATGTGCATATTTGTCTTATAATGTTTCACTGTAGTTATAGGGCTCGGTATCTAGTTCTGCCAATATCTTATCAAAAGACTCTCCCAAGAACATATACTAGTCAGGTTAATGAACAATCCTCTCACTATGACGAGATACTACCTGTGTTTGTATACTAGTAGTAACATGTTGTACAGAATCAGAACCCTGTGCATCAGCACCATGTTCTTGATTTGTCCCTATCTCGATAATCCTCCCACTACGAGAGGTAATAAAATATCAGTGACTTGTGGTTCCTCTTCCGTTCTACTAGTATATCTTATGAGTTCTTCTAGAATAATTTTGCATTTGGGTCTGTGATCCATAATATAATCATCTTCCAAGAATCGGGCAATGGTGCTAACAATGACCTTCTTATTCTTAGGATTATAAAATAAACCACCCTTCGTTCTCTTAGGATACCCTACAAAGAAACAGACTTCCGTCCTTAGTTCTAACTTACCCACGTTCCCTGTTAGCACTCCCAAATCTGAATGTGTTTCAGACTAGGCCTACGCCGAGTCTACAATTTTGTGGGAGTATAAGGTACTAACTTAGAAGGTACCAAGTTTAGAATGTAAGCTACTGTTTCTAAAGTGAGTCACCAAAACGAATGTGGTAAATCTGAATAACTCATCATTGATCTGACAATCTCCATAAGAGACATGCTCTTTCTTTCTGCTACACCATTCTATTGTGGAGTGCCAGGTGCAATTAACTGGGATGTAATCTCCTCTGATGACAAGTAGTCCTTAAATTCTCTAAAGAGGTATTCTCCACCCCGGTCAGATCGTAGTGATTTGATACTTTTTCCTAGACGCTTCGCCGCCTTTGCTTTGAATTATTTAAAATTTTCAAAGCATTCAAACTTACGGTGCATCAAGTAAATGTATTCATACCTTGAGTAGTCATCAATAAAACTGACGAAGTACTCAAAGCCACCTATAGTCCGGATTGCCAAAGGACCACACACATCATAATGAACCAGCTCCAACGGTTATTTAACTCTATAGCTTTTGGCCGAAAAAAGGCCTCTTGATCATCTTACCCTCTAAGCAAGATTCACAGATTAGAAGTGCCTCCACTTCTAATGAACTCAAAGGCTCATCTGCTACCAGTCTATTTATCCATTTTCGATGTAAGAGGAAAAACTGCCAAGATCATTGTTTTTGAAAACGATTAATCGGTAAAAAAATAACTGGATGGGAAAACGCCGAAATGGGTTCCGGATAAAAATTTTAACGTCGAACGATCAAAAATAAACTCGTGCAACCAATGTTAATTTAGAATAATACATTTTGTAGATCTAATCTTCAACTACGACTTGATTCCGAGTTGAAGCTCCTGTCAGATATTCTACTGTATTCCCTAATGCGATCCACGAACGTAGTGTGGGTTACGATCCTCTGAGAACTTGTACCGGCAGAACCTCGATATATTTTTTAAGTCTTGAAAGACAAAAATAATATATCAGTAATGATATTAAAAATTATTCTAAACTGGTTCAGTCTACCCGCATATATATAGGGTTATAACATGAACCTGGGGAATAATTATGAGTAAAACTTCCAGTGGAACACAGATACCTACGGACGGTTTTTACAATTATAGAAAGTCACAGCAATTTCTGCAATATCCATAAAACATTGAATTACAGTTCACACCACTAAAGAACTATAATTGCACTCTGACCCATAATCTCAAGACTTTCTTGCATCGTGTTCCTATTATTAAATGCTTACCATTTCTCTCCACGTTAAGGTTCCTGATACCCGCCAATTAAATTTAATTACTGACAATTTAATTTAACCGATATCTTCATATTTCTTTAACCCTTCTGCTTAACTTATTTAACCGCCAAATAATTAAATCCACCTGCAGGGTTTGGCCCGATCAAAACTTATAAGCATCCTTAAGGGGGTATCGTCAATTCTGATCCATCGAGACGTAGATTTCGTCAATAATTAATATTTTTTAAATAAATAATATCGCTATCTAACTCACCAAGAATATAGACCCATATAAGATTGCACCATCTAATGAATCAAAATAATGAATATTAAATATATGCAAATCAATAATTATTTTCGGATTAAGAGGATAAGCACTATTCATAATAACCTCGGGGTGCGAATTAATTTATATAGTTAGAAGTCAGTACTAAATTAATTATCCTAAATGTCCCGTTCAATACAAACAAAGTGTACTGGCACAAAGAGTCGAAACAATAGACGACGCTATTATTTGTTCCCTGTAACCAAGACAGGCCTACTAAAATTCTGTGCCACAGTCGTACGGATGGTATGTCCATTTCCATCTAAACTGTGAACATAAAACTTATAATCTACAAGAACCTAAAATCTGGTCTTCTGTGTGTAAGTCGTACTCTACACACCAGATTAAATACTATACAGAATATCGGACATCTATGCATAACAAATAAATAATATACATGCATTACTCATAAAGAGTCTCATAAAATAGAAAATTAATTTTGTTAAAAATAAAATTAAATACTAAAAATATGGTTTTCAGTATACCAACCCTAATAATTTTTCACTTATACTCAAAACTATACTGCCATACATCTGACTCCCATGCCCTCTACATAACTATCAAAAGTCTTAGTCGGTAAGCTCTTTGTAAAGGATCTACAAGGTTGTCTCTTGATGTAAGCTCTATGTCTGACTGAAAATCTGAGTCTGCGTACCTCAAAGGTACTAGAGTCTCTACCTGGTAAACCAACATATAATTCTTAGTTCTTTTCAGGTACTTGATTATATTCTCTACCACAATCCAATACTCATGCCCTGGATTAAACTGATATCTGCTATCCATGCTAACGGTAAAGCAGATGTTGGGTCTAATGCAAAGTATAGCATACATGAGGCTTCCTACTATCGAAGCATAAGGAACCGCCTTCATCCTCTCTATCTCATCAGGTGTCTTAGGACACTGATCCTTGGATAGAGTTATTCCATACCTGAAAGGGAGAAACCCTTTCTTGGAATCCTGTATGCTAAAATGAGTAAGAATATCATCGATATACTTTGCTTGTCATAATGCCAACATCCTTTGTTTTCGATCTTACATAAGCTTGATTTTAAGGATGTGACAGGCTTCTCCCAAGTCCTTCATATCGAACTGCCCAGATAACCATACTTTAACCGTAGATAATGCCCTCACATAGTTTTCGATGAGCAAGATATCATCTACATAAAGTACTAAGAAGATCACCAAGCTTCCATCACGCTTCTTGTACACACAGGACTCATCCGAACTTTGATCAAAACTATAAGACTTTATAGCTTGATCAAATCGAGTGTTCCAAGACCTCGATGCCTGCTTAAGTCCATAAATAGATCTCTTAAGCTTGCACAACATGTGCTCCTGGCCCTTTGTAATGAATCCGTGTGGTTGTATCATATAGATACATTAGTCAAGATTTTCGTTAAGAAAAACTGTCTTGACGTCCATTTGTTAGATTTCGCAATCGAAATGTGTGGCAATGGATAAGAGAATCTTGATAGAGTTAAGCATGATTACCGACGAAAATGTTTCCTCATACTCGATCCCTTCTTTCTGAGTGAACCCTTTAGTAATAAGCCTAGCTTTAAAGGTTTTAACCTTTTCGTCTGCTCCTCTCTTCTTCTTGCAGATTCAATTGTATTGAATGGGTTTTATCCCTTCGGGTGGTTTTACAAGTTTTTTGACCTAATTGGAATACATATATTCCATCTCTGAATTCATAGGTCTTTGCCAAAGATCTACATATTTTCTTGTAGTGCTTTATTGTAGTTACAATGCTCGGTATCTAGTTCTGCCGGAATCCTATCAAAAGACTCTCCCAAGAACATATACCGGTCAGGTGGATGAACAACCCTCCCACGACGACGAGACACTACCAGTGTCTGTGTACTAGCAGTAACAGGCTGTACAGAATCTAAACCCTGTGCATCAGTACCCTGTTCTTGATTTGCACGTGTCCTAATAATTCTCCCACTACGACTAGGTAATGAAATATCAGTGACTTGTGGTTCTTCTTCCGTTCTACTGGTATTTTTTCTTAATTCTTTCAGAATAATTTTGCTATTGGGTCTGTGGTCCATAATATAATCCTCTTCCAAGAATCGGGTATTAGTGGTAACGATGACCTTCTAATCCTTAGGATTATAAAATAGACCACCATTCATTCTCTTGGGATACCTCACAAAGAAACAGACTTCTGTCCTTGGTTCTAACTTACCCGCGTTCCCTTTTAGCACATGTGCTGGACACCCCCAAATCCAAATGTGTTTCAGACTAGGCTTACGCCCGGTCCATAATTCTATAAAGTAGAAGTTACTGACTTAAAAGGTATCATGTTCAGAATGTAAGCCGCTGTCTCTAAAGCGAGTCTCCAAAATGAATGTGGTAAACTTGAATAACTCATCATTGACCTTACCATCTCCATAAGAGTCATTTTTCTTCTTTCTGCTACACCATTCTGCTGAGGAGTGCCAAATGCAGTCAACTGGGATGTAATCCTCTCTGATGATAAGTAGTCCTTAAACTCTCTAAAGAAGTATTCTCCACCATGGTCGGATCGTAGTGTTTTGATACTTTGACCTAGACGCTTCTCCGCTTCACCTTGAATTCTTTAAATTTCTCAAAGCATTCAGACTTACGGTGCATCAAGTAAATGTATCCATACCTTGAATAGTCATCAATGAAACTGATAAAGTACTCAAAGCCACCTCTAGCCCGGATTGTCATAGGACCACACACATAAGAATGAACCAGCTCTAACGGTTCTTTAGCTCTATAGCCTTTGGCCAAAAAGGGCCTCTTGGTCATCTTACCCTCTAAGCAAGATTCACAGACTGAAAGTGCCTCCACTTCTAATGAATTCAAAGGTCTATCTGCTACCAGCCTGTTTATCCTTTTTAGATTAATATGACCCAAGCGTAAGTGCTGAAGAAACGTTTGGTTCATTAAAGAAGAAAACTTTCTCTTATATGATAAAATAGATGTATTATTCGTTTCATTCAGTTGTAGTGTAAGAGAGATTTGAGTAATAATATAACGATCATCCACCAATGTACCAGTATAGATAACCCGTTTATTATCCTTAATAACCACAGAGTTATTAAAATAAACCAAATATCTGTCTTTAGCCAATCCAAAATGGAAACTAAGTTCCTTCTAATGGCAGATACATAAAGACAATCTCTTAATATTAAAACTCGATCTCTACCAAAACTGAGAGTGACATCTCCTACTGTAACTACTATTACTTTTGTATTATTGCTCATATGCAGGTAAATCTCCATATCACTAAGTTATTGGGTTTTCTGGAACCCCTGCAATGAATTGCATACATGATTAGTGGCTCCCGTATCTACACACCAGGTACAGGTAGATAACACCACTAAACATGTTTTCACAACCAGTAAACAGAAATTACCGTGTTTATTCTTCCTTCTAAGAAATACTGGACATAGCTTTTTCTAGTGCCGGATCTAGTTGCAGTAAAAATATCTGCCTTTCAGCTTTTTCACACCAGTCCATAGCCCACTAACTACCCTGAAAAATATGTCTTTCTATTTTTGAAATTTTTTCTTCTTCATGCCTTTCGGCCCTGAAGAAGAACCTTTTTCTGAAACAGACACATTTTCTGGTGTTGAAAGAATACCATTTGTAGTTAAAGCTATAATTTGATCTCGTTACTTTGTTTTCTTTGATTATTAAAGCGAGTGGGTTAAAATCCATTTTAATCATGAGAATTACATAAAAAAATAGCTAATTATGATGAGCAAAACATTGAATTCATTTTTATTTGATTTCCTCTACCATTTTAAAATTAATTCGCCAGCAGCCTGGTAACCTATGAATAGCATGCAACGTTGGGTGAACGTCTACTATCCATCATAAGACCAGACATGCCAATTCCTTTTAATTTTACTATCTAGGCACCTCACCATGTCAAGTAAAATTAAATACCTGACAAAGTTTCGATCTAGTATATAATAGCAGTGACTCAGTTAAAGAGGATACTATTATATACAGTTAAGTGTTAACCCTCACCTAATCACAAATTAATCATTTCATAATGAATCCTTCAGTTGAAGAAGTGATACACACTAACAATTATTCAGAATTATCCATAAAGAGGTTTTGTACCGGTGATACCGTAATTAATCTGTCCGTTGGGGAAGAAGGCCTTACTGTCGACACGTAGAGTTTAATTGTATCGCTTACAATCTGGTGATAGAGACCGCGTGATTTATTTGTGAATAAATTCTCTCCCACTTAGGTTTTTAAAATTTTTTTTTGAGGGTTATAAAAATTCGTTTAATTAAAATAAATTTATTAATTTTGAAAGTCACACGATCTGAAAGAATCAAACATCTTTCCGTGTACACGATTCCAAAGATTCTGGTTTATCAAACCATCTTTCGAAAGTCACACGATCTAAAAGAATCAAATATCTTTTCGTGTATACGATTCTAAAGATTCTGGTTTATGAAACCATCTTTTCGTGTTTAAATATGTAAAAAATAAAATTTAATAAATACATAATTTTTTCTCCAGCTTTTCAGCTAAGATTGTGATTAAAGATATTTATTTATTTTATTTTTCGTTTCATATTTTTTGAAAAATAATAATTTATTTCGATTAAACATTTTTCCTTAAATTAATTCAAAATCTGAAATTAATTTTTGCGTTTTTCTAAAATATCCAATTTAAAAAAAATCATCTAAAATGTGATATTTTGTACAAAATAAAATATCTAAAATTTTTCCATTGAATTATAATTAATTAATTGAAAAAAAACTTAATTTTATTTTCTATTACAAAATATTTTAATTAAAATCAAATATTTAAATTAATTAAATTAAAAAAATAAATAAAATCAATAAATATGACATCCACACAATTAATTAAATATTAAATGCAAGATAAATATAAATTTCAGTTTTATAATCGGATTGAAATTTTAAAGAAAATAGGTTTTTAGTATCCTAACAGCAGAATATCAGCAGAATATCTTGCTTCTATCTAACCCCACAAAAACCACCGGTTGGAATCACATTTGGATTGAGGTTGCCCAAACAGCCGGCCGGGGAAGAAAAACGTTGCACTATTATTCCGCCGAAAATTGCTTTGAAACCGGCGCTTTTTGGAATCCCTGTTGATTGGCTGGAAACTGCAACAGCGGTGTTTGCCTCAAAAGCAGCTACTGTTTGAAACTTTGTAAACTGTTTGGGACTCCGGCGCTGTGCACTGCGGTTTGGAAGTGGAAATCGCCTGGGATTTTTTTGGAAAACCGCGCCACACTTGGGCGCCTGTTTGTTGCGCCTCAGCTTCTTCATGGAAACCATTCTATAATTAAAAACAGCTTCAAAACCGAAACAGTGCTCCACTGTTTGCACCGTTTTGCTTGGAATTTCAAACCACTATTTTGAAGCTTTGGGGCCTTTGGATTGCGCCTTTTGCATGGGATTGCCGAGACTGGAATTCCGCCAGAATTTTCACCTGGAAAAAACGCACTACCAGCCATGTTGCTGCTTCACTATTTGGAAAAATTGTTAGGAGAATAACCAACGCCAAAAATAAAATACATGTTTAGAGATCTAGAAAATATATTTTTATTTAATTTCAACAAATTACAATAATCTAAAAATACAAAAAATTAAAATAACAGAAATAACATAAATAAAATGAATGAAATTTGCAAACCGAGTCATGCAATCGCAGTTTCCTTAAGAATGATTCGCTGCCTACCGAGGGTGTTGTAGGTATTCCACCGGCGTCACTCTCCTAGGATAAAACGGCTCCACGATCTCTGGAACATCACCAAGGATCGGCTACTAACGCTCTTCGTCTGTCTTTCTCTCTCTTGCAGCTTGCTCCGTAACCTGAGAATTGTATCTCAATCTCGTTATGTCTTACTTTCTTCTAGAGGGAAATGACCCTTATATAGCCCCTTCAAGAAGGAGAGGGGTTACAGAGAATTCAATTGCCACAGAGAATTCAATTGCCACT
>JAOTRH010091582.1:0-12752 GCA_034768845.1 Heliamphora exappendiculata
TACTGGAGAGCAGTTGGCAGATATCTTTACTAAGTCTGTTCCAGGTCCTCGGGTTCGATACATATGTAACAAGCTGGATATGTTAGATATATATGCATCAGCTTGAGGGGGGGTGTTAGTTTTATTATAATAATTATTATTATTATCTGGTGTGGTTGGGCACACTATATCTTATTATGTGACTTCGTTGTTCTATAAATAAACAGTTGCGTACCCTATTAGGGTTAACGCGTATTCATTAAGCTTAATACTATGTAATTAACATGAACAATATTTGTTAGTGTGGTACCTTGAATGTTTGTTAGTGTGGTTTGAGTGTACGAGCGTTGCTATGTTCTTCTATGAAATGCATAGATTGCATGGAATGTAAATTTGTATTGTATTGCACTAAAATTAGTAGGAATCAAGATATGTCAACTGAAAATGGCCAAACAAAGGAGAGTGTGGAGCAAGTTAGAAGAGGAGATGCTAGTTTATTCTATGAGGATCATTTGTATGGAAGGCTAGAAACAAGATAATGGAACATTCCACCACGGTTACTTACAGAAATTGAGGAAATGATGCTTTCAAGATTGCCTTCCACAAATCCGAAGGCCTACTCTCATATTGAGTCGAAGATCAAATTGTGGAAGAAGCAATACAACTGTATTTCTGGCATGCTTCGAAGAAGTGGGTTCGGTTGGAATGATTCTGATAAGATGGTTGATGTGGCTTCAACTGAAGTTTGGAAAACGTACTGCAACGTATGTAGGCGTGAATAGTAATATGTATGTGGAACGATAAGGAATTTTCATGAACTTATAAAATGTGTAAAATTTGTTAAAAGTCTTGTGTACGTTGAACAAAGGAAAGGAGATATTGCGATTAGTTATAAGAACAAGACTTTCTCCTACTATGACGATTGGTGCCACTTTTTGGGGAAAGACAAGGCTACCGGAGAATATGTGGAAACACTAGCAGAAGCTTTGGATGTAGTTGACTCTGAACTTGAAGATGAAGACCTTCAAATACCGACATAGAGCATGCCAGATGTGGTTGGGTCTGGTACACCAACTTCTAGGCCTCATGCGACATCAACTTCATCTACTTCAAGTAAGAAGCGAGGACGGTCTAGTGATGCCTTGGTTGACGGCATTTGTGAAACGTCTAAATGTTTCTTTACAGTCATAGTGAAGGCAGGTGCAAGGCTTGAATTCATCGGTAATCGTCTGGGTTATGCGCATTTGTCCGCTAGTAGGAAAGCCGTGAATGAGGAGCTACTGAAGCTTTCAATATGATATGATGAGAGGTTGAAGCCAGGCCACTTAATAGTTCAAGATGCACAAAAGGGTGTATTACTTTTTCAGCCTGAATGATAATGACAAGATGAAGTGGATTTACCTCATAGTCTCAGGTGGTTTGTAGACAATAGTAACATGGTTTTTTTGGACACTTAGGTTGCCTATTTTCTATATGTATGAAGCTACTAGTTGGCTCCGAATAGGCCGTTTGTTATTTTGGTAGTAGGTGGTCTTTTGGTACTGAATGAGGTAGAAGGCAACATGTTGTTTATGCATACTTGCATAATTTTTTGTAAGCTAATTGTCAAAATACCTTCTAACTTGGAGCAGTTTCATATGTAATTGAACTTAATGGTTTTCTTAACATGAATATGATCATGTATATGTATTTATGTTTCACATGTCTCATTCTTCATAATCTGTTATATTACTATGTAGAAATGACTTTCAATGGGCATTGGTCTGTCGTATTCGTCGTCGGACGTAGACCTGGGTTATCTCCCACTTGGGATCTATGTAATGCACAGGTATTACGGTTCTTCAGTGCAAGGTTTAAACAATACCCAACACTAGAAGCAGCAAAATAGGTGTACAACGAATTTGTGGACCAGAAATTATGTGGCCACTCAGATTGTACAAGTCTTTTACTCGATACTTATGGTACTGGATTGACGCCAAAACTCAGAACCACCATCCCCATTACAGACACCAAAATACCTGTTGCAGGTGAGCATCTGGTTCTGTGATTTATATGGTGTTGCAAGCATTGAAAGGTTCTGTGGTCATCGGAGTGGCTGCGACCTCGCTGCTCTACTTTGCTGTGAACTGGTTTTAGTTCCACTTCAATGTTTTGGTTGATGTTTGCTGCGAACTGATTGATGCTAGTATTTTCGAACATTAGAAATGTTTTGGCACACTGCTAACTGATTTTGTTGTAACAATGTTGTAAACCTGTTTGGGGTTGCTTGTTGCCACACTGTTAATTTTTTTCAAAATTTGTATGCTTCAGTTTGCTTTTGTTGGAAGCTTGTATGCATCAGTTTGTGGGATAATTTTATGGGATTTGTTGGTTGCTGCCACACTGCCATAATGCTAGTAATTTTGTTGTAACTAATTCATCTATTTTTTTGACAAAGGTAGATACTGTCTGGTTAGGCACAAATTGGCAAACAATTTTTTTTCTTTGTAAATTTGCAAGGGCATTTTTGTACATTACTGAACTTAATCTTACTTAAACATCTTGAAACCAAACAACGTACTATATATCCTTAGGTTATCTCATTCTAAACCGAACGCCATTTGATACAAAAAACAGTACACTAATAATCCAATCCATAATACTACTGGTACTATTAATCCGAGGCCTCGTTTGGTAAAAGGACTATTTTTATGTGATAATTAGTGTATTCTGATTAATAGTAACAGGAGTATAATGGATTAGATTATTGGTGTAGTGTTTTTTGTATTAAAAGGAGTTTGGTTTAGAATGGGATAACCTAAGGATAAATAATAGTACGTTGTTTGGTTCGAGATATTTGAGTAGAATTAAGTTTAGTAATGTACATAATTGCCCTCGCAAATTTACAAAAAAAACAAAAAGGCTTGCCAATTTGTGCCTAACCAGCCGGTACCTACCATTGTCAAAAAGATAGACCAATTAGTTACAACAAAATCAGTAGCAGTGTGGCAGCAAGCAACAAATCCCATAAAATTATCCCACAAACTGAAGCATGCCAGTTTCCAACAAAAGCAAACTTAAGCATATAAATTTTGAAAAACAGTAACAGTGTGGCTGGCAACAAGGAACCCCAAACAGTTTTATTACACCATTGTTACAACAAAATCAGTTGCAGTGTGCCAAAGCATTTCTAATGTTCGAAAATACTAGCATCATCCAGTTCGCAACAAACATCAACCAAAACATTGAAGAACTAAAGTGAAACTACAACCAAAGTAGAGCAGCGAGGTCACAGTCACTCCGATGATAAACCAGACCACAGGACATTTCAATGCTTGCAACACCACACAAATCACAGAACCAGCGTGCTCACCTGCAACAGGTATTTCGGTGTACCTGATGAGGCTGGTGGTTCTGAGTTTTGGCGTCGATCCGGTACCATTAGTATTGAGTAAAAAACTTCTACAATCTGAGTGGCCACGTAATTTTTGGTCCACAAATTCGTTGTACGCCTTTTCTGTTGCTTCTAGCATTGGGTATCATTCAGGCTGAAAAAGTAATCCACCCTTTGTGCATCTTGGACTATTAGGTGGCCTGCCTTCAACCTCTCATCATTTCCTATCGGAAGCTTCAGTAGCTCCTCATTCACAGCTCTCCTACTAGCAGACAAGTCGGGTGCATAACCCAGACGATTACCGATGAATTCAAGCCTTGCATCTGTCTTAACTATGGCTGTACAGAAACGTTTAGACATTTCAGAAATGCCGTCGACCAAGGCATCACTACACCATCCCCGCTTCTTACTTGAAGTTGATGTCGCATGAGGCCTAGAAGTTGTTATACCAAACCCAACCACATCCAGCATGCTCTGTGTCGGTATTTGAAGGTCTTCTTCCTCAAGCTTAGCGTCAACTGCATCTAAAGCTTCTACTAGTGTTTCTATAAATTCTCTGGTAGCCCTGTCTTTGGGCCAATCGTCATAGCAAGGGAAAGTCTTATTCTTACATCTCCTCGCAATATCTCCTTCCCTCTGTTCAACATTCACAAGACTTTTAACAAATTTTATAGGTTCATGAAAATTCATTATCGTTTCACATACATATTACTATGCATGCCTACATACCTTGTTGTATGTTTTCCAAACTTCAATTGAAGCCACATCAACCATCTTGTCAGAATCATTCCAACTTAACCCACTTGTTCGAAGCATATCAGAAATGCAGTTGTATTGCTTCTTTCACAAATTGATCTTCAACTCAATATGAGGGTTGGCCTTTAGATCTGTGGAAGGCAATCCTGAAAGCATTATTTTCTGCAATTTATGTGGGTAACCATTGCAGAATGTTCCATTATCTTGTTTCCATCCTTCTGCACAAATGGTCCTTATAAACTAAACTAGCATCTCCTCTTCTAAGTTGCTCCACGCTCTCTTTTGTTAGGCCATTTTCGGTTGACGTTTTTTTATTCCAACTAATTTTATTGCAATACAATACAAATTTATATTCCATACAATCTATGCATTTCATAAAAGAACATAGCAACATTCGTATGCTCAAACCACACTAACAAACATTCAAGGTACCACACTGACAAACATTGTTCAAACCATTTTAACATTGTTCAAACCATAAATAAGTTGCCATTTAGTACGAAGTTATCAACCTTTCCTACATATTTTCTCCTACTCCTCAATTTGCCAAGTAATCCCTCACGCCACTGGTAGAGAATTCAATAGAAGCAATATGATCATCAACTGCAACTGTAGGCGTTTAATTCTCAATAATGAAATCATGATCCTCAAGTGGATCAAGTGTCATCTCGCGCCTAATGAAGTTATGGAGAAGGCAACAACACATTATTATTCTGTATGATGCAGTCCTTAAAATTGCCCAACACATCTTAATTTTTCCAAATGCTCTTTCGACAATGTTATAGGCTGAAGAATGCTTCATGTTGAAGTACTCCAGATGGGAATTAGACTGTCCCCCCTCCCTCCATTCTAAAAGATGATATCATTGGCCTCTATGGTGCTAAGAAACCTTTCTCATTCATGTATCCTGCATCTACAAGATAATAAAAACATGTGGAATATTGAGAAATGATTATTTTGCAAACTTCACTACGATTTTGTCAAATTAGCAAATACTGATTCTATTTACACACCAATAAGGACTTTCAATCCGCTTGTCCTACTCATGGCATCCCATGAAACCCTACCATCGGCAACTGAACCCTCCCACCCCACTAAGACGTAGATGAATTGCATATTTTGGGAAACAACACCAAGCACGTTGGTTGCAATATCCCCTTTCTTGTCCTATATCTTGCTCTCACATCTGTGGGCACTTTAACCTCAATGTAAGTGCCATCTAATACACCCAAGCAATTCTTTCATAACATAAAAAGAAGACATTATCGTTGTTAGGATCTCATAATGAATAGTTTCATAGAAGTGAAGAAAATACAAGCAAACCATAGAAACATTACCCTAAAACACCTACTGTCAGTGGACGATTGAGTGATGGGCTCAAGAGTCTTCAAAAGATGTGTTTACACTCGTGGAATTGCCTTAACAACATCATTGAAATGCCTACTAACTGTTTCACAACTTCTTATAAATTCATGTTTTATTTTTCGCATCTTCATATTCTGTCCATTTATCGATAAAAACATTGCAACTTTTTCCTCTAACATTACACTCCTTGAATTGGACAACCTCCCTCGATTTTCTTATAGGTAGCACAGGCGCATAAAGCAATGCCTATCCATCCATAGGTTTTCTAGGCATGCCACATCAGAATGCTTCACCATTTTGTTAATGTTATCAATTTGTGCCCGAAATGGATTTGGTCCTTTCAGTGTACCTTGATACTTGGTTAAGTGGTTGTATAATGCAACATGCAAAACAATCAACTATAGACCACAAAGCATCTAAATATGCTGGAAAATTTGTTGAATAACTATGAAAGCTTCACCTTATTCAGAGGAGGAATCAGTCGAACTACGATCGTTGTTATGGTCCATGTCTATCGAAAATAGTTCACACTTAAATTTGAGATAACATTACATACGAAGATACATATACATTTCTAATTCCACAATGACATTATATCAAACCAATGCTTAATTTCCAGTTTTGTCTCCAAGTGCATATGCTTCAAAAGAGTTATACTATAGTTGAACCATTAATTCCCTAAACTAAATTTATTGTTTCCTATTTTTGACAACGTAAAAGACTTGATCATGTCTTCTTCTATGTTCTGTGTGGCAACACATGCACAGAGAAAGAGAGAGAGACATACATCAAACCAATGCTTAAATTCCAGTTTTGTCTCCAAGTGCATACGCTCCAAAAGAGTTACACTAGAGTTGAACCATTAATTCCCTAAACTAGTTTGTATTGGTTTTTATTGTTTCCTTATTGTTGACAATGTAAAAAACATGATCGAAGACTTGATCATGTCTTCTTCTATGTTCTGTGTGGCAACAGAGTCTTCTTCTATGTTCTGTGTGGCAACACACACACACACACACACACACACACACACACACAGTGATTTATTGGTCCATATTAAAATTCAAAAAAACGTAAATATTGGTGAGCCTGATTGCTGATATTACCGACACAACCCCATCACAAAAATAAAAAACAATCAAAACCGATTTCCTTCATTTCATGTAGATTGGGCACACCCATACTCTAGAACAAAAGTTAATGAGAACATGTAAAGAAGAGATTTCATAGAACAATCTCTTGTGAAGCTTGTTTGAAGGTACCCCTATATGGAAGATGGAAAACCAATTTGTCAAAATTACAACTTAAAAATAGGGCAATTTTTTTCTTTCAAAGACTTAATCAGCTCTTCTTCTTCTATGGCGATGTTTCGCAACACACACAGAGATGGAAGGTACTGCTGTTTCTGACATGTAAAACCATTTTCTTAACATTATACAACTCGAAAATAGGGCGATTTGGTACCTGAAATGGAGGTCGTGGCTATCGAAGGCCGAAAAGGGCTGATGGTAGCATATCTGAGTGATGGTAAGCATGATTCACAATCGAAGTTTCTAAAGCTCCAGTACAGTCGCAATGTACAGAACTCAAAAAAGGGAGTTGTGGTTGGTAGCGGTACCTTTTGGAATTAAATGAGGATGACAAAAACCTAAAATGCTCTATTATTTAGTACCCGGCTTCCTAAACTCTCTCCCTCCCCGGGATGGAAATAGTCCCTCAATTGAGTGATGAAATCGTTTGAGGGTAATATATCCCATGCACAATTAGAAATAGTCCCTCAATCGAGTGATGAAATCGTTTGAGGGTAATATATCCCATGCATAATTGGAACCCAAACACAGTTGTATAAGGGATTAAATCAGGATAGTCCTATTCTAGTTGATTTATCCTGACCGAAATCATAAAACTAGACTATAATGCTCTCTAAGGTTAAGAATGAGATAAACCTATTCATCTCAGTCAGTTTGCCTGCTCCTGGAACTCCTTTTTTAGTTCGGCATCATTAAGCTTTTTGGTTATCATAATATTGAAAAATCAATTACTTGAATATCTTCTGGATTCTTCCTGCTGCTTTTTCTTTGACAATAGTTTTCTGATGATCCGTGGATATCCGTGCACGACGAAGAAGAACCATTCTGTCTTTTCTAAATTTTGCCCATCAAAGATGAGATTAGGGTGGAATTGACCTTGAACAATGGTGGTGATTGGTATTGTTAAAATTAATAGTTTATAGATTGTAGTTTGTAGTAGAAGTTATGAGTATTTGTAAATATTGTAACTTATAATTGAAATAAAAAAAAATAATTATAATTTATAGGCGTTTGAAAAAATTTATAATTTATAAATAAAATTAATAATAAATGCTAAGTAGCTTTGGCAAATAAAAGTCTCTTTATAGGTACTCAACATGAAAGAACCTTTTGCTCCAGCACTTTGAGGTGTTTAAGTAAATTTTATTCTCTTCCAGCTTTATGTTTGTTTGATGCCACTTCTTACCACTTGCGTACACTCAAATCATTCAAACTTTATGTCCCAGTTTTTTTTTTTTAATTGTTGCAGCTACTTGCTTATTACATTTGGGTAATCTGGGAGTATTATATAGTACTTGTTTGGTTGTGGGGTTATTGAGGTGGGATTAAACTATGTGGGAATTGTCCCGTATAATCCATTGTTTGGTTGGGATAGTTGCCTAGATGGAGAATGGAAAAAACCCCCCACTTAACTATTTTAAGTCTTTGAATGTGGGACCAAGGCCATGTTTGGAATCACGGACTGAATTAGGACAAATTCACATTCCTTGCGTCTTGGAATATCAAATCATTTAGATTAATTGGCAATCATGGCTCTTTAGTTATTTGTTTTCTTGGCTAAAAAAACAAAACATTGGCCTTGTTTGGGCAAATGTTGCTTATTGACTTATTAGTTCATTGGTTTATTGACTTATTTTACCTTAAGCAATATAGAATTTAGTTTATTTTTATTTATTTTTGAATTTTTTTTATATTTTGAGTAAATTTTTTTATTTTTTCAGTTCGTCTCAATAAGAAGAGTTTAAAAATATAATAATTTAACTAAATAATGAAAATAGTTCACTAAAAATAAAAAAATCTACAAAGTTAAATAAATTAATAAATTACCAAGTCCAATTTACCCATTCAGTTGCCTTTTCTTTTTAAACCAGAAGTTATGAAAAGAAAATTAATTTATTTGATTTTTTAGCTTTTTAAGGTAATGATTGGTAATATTGACTTTTTAATTTATGTATTTTTACTGAAAGAGTCTAAAAATAAAATGAATCCTTTATCTCGTTTAAAAAGCTACACATGTTAATGGTGAGATAAAATTATTCTTTTCACATTTTATAAATTATTTCTAATACATGTTAATGAAGGATAATATTGTAACCTTAATACAAAAAGTTAAAAGAAAATTAAAAATTAAGTTGTTAAATAATCTTATTTTGTTAGCTTAAAAAGCTAAATTATTAATTTTTATTTTTATTTTAGTTTTTTAGTTAAAAAGTTAAAAAAATTTAAAATCTTGATTACCAATTAAGAACTAGTACCGGGTGGGATAGTTTTTTTTATATGTTTTTTTGATTTTTTAGTGAAATTTTTATACGTTGGCTCAAATGATAATAATTTTTAGATTTTACTCGTTATAAGAAACAAAAATTTGATAAAAAAAATAAAATTTTTTTTTGGATAAGATGAAAAAAAAAGTCTCTCTAAGACTTTTACGTGGTTTTTTGTTCCTATTTAGTGAATTTTTTTTAAAATTTTTAAAATAGTTATATTTTTAAATTTGTTTTATCACGATAAGTTAAGAAAATAAAAAAATTAATCTAAAAAATTATTTCTTTTTATAAAAGAATAAAAAAAGCCATAAAAAGTTGTGTGTTTGGTATAACTTTTAAGCTTAGCTTTTAAGAGATTTAATTTTTTTTTAAAAACGAAATAAAAAAATGTGAGGGTGTTAGGGATAATTTTTTGTAATAGTTTTTTTGTTTTCTAATTTTTATTAAAATGTTTAAAATGTCATTATTTTTAATTTTTAAGTTGTAGTGTTTAAGATATTGACATGATTTTTTTATTTTTTTATGAGTATGGTTGATTTTTTTTATGTAGGAGTATTATAATAATTTTGTTTGAAAAAAAGTCATGGTGTTTGAGATATGTATTATTTTTTTATTAGATTATAAGATTAAAAAAAATTAATTAGTTTTTTTTAAAATTAAATAATGCAGCTCAAAAGTTGAATTTTTTTTTTGTTGTTTTTATTTTTGTAAAAAAACTGGCCTAAAAGTCTGCCCAAACAGGTTAAACCAAACAGAGGTGCTACTAGCTAACTCTTTTAGTGGCTGTAAAGAAGTGTCATTTCATAATAAATTATTTTAACTTTTTGGTTTTATGATTTTTGAAGAAATGTCATTTCATAATAAACCGTCCAACTTTTTTGTTTTAAAATAATAAACGAGTTTTATTAATATCTACTATAGTTGACTTATAATATTTAAATATCCTTAAATGGGTAAAAGTTATTTATTTTCTTATTAATTTTTTTTTTATCATAAATTTTTTATTTTTAGTATAATTTTTTATTATTTAATTAAATTAGTATATTTTTTAGACTCTATTTATTGAGACTAGTAAAAAAATAAAAAATTTTAATTAAAATATTAAAAAAATTTATAAAAAAAAAAAGTAAAAATAAATCAATAAGTCAAATTGAATGTTGCTTATTTTTATTTTTAGTGACTTTTTAAAATTTTTTAATTAAATTTTTTTATTTTTAAATTTTATTTTATCGAGATGAGTTAAAAAAATAAAAAAATAAGTCAAAAGTTCAAAAAAATTCAAAAAAAAATAAAGATGTGCAAAATGTTATTTGTTTAGCCATGCAAGGCTATAATCTATGCCTTTTTGTATTGGTATTGGAATTCAAAATAATAAAAATAGTTTTTTATTACTTTTTTCTGACTAAACTACCCCACTTGGTTTCTTTAATTTTAGCAAAATAAAAAATAAAAAAATGGTCTTTAAGTAATTTATGAAAGAAGTTTTTAAGTTTTTTTTTCACTTTCTTTTTAATTTTTGCGTTGGTGAGCACAAAATAATTGTCAATCAAAGTTTTATTTGACTTTTGAGTTCCTTAAGGGAATAAGAAGTTATGAAAAGAAAAATAAGATAAAAGATGTTAATTGTCAGTCAAAATGTTTCTTGATAGACGAATAATTTGATGGAATTACAGGTGGAGTTGTGATCTGGGGACCTGCTGTGATGCTGTGAGGTTATTTTTTTATTCGAGATTTTAAAATTTAATTCGAATTGTCTATTATATTTAGCTTAACGAGTAAGTTATTTTTGTAAAAATTTAAATTAATTGAAAATTATTAATCATATAATACGGATATATTTGTTTAAAAATTTATTCTCAAAATATGATATGGCAACTAATTTTTTCAAAATAAACTTATTTTGATCAGGTAAATAATAATTTTGTCTGAGTTTTTGATAAAGCTACATACTTAATAAGTTAAACATGATGAACGATGATGAACGATTCTAATTAAATTTTGAGATTCTGAATAAACAAAAAAGCCTCCGTTTGAATTAACAAAAAAAAATTAAAATTTAATTGGAAGATTTACACAAAAAAAAAATTTACAAAAAATTGGAATCTCAAAATTTTTATTGGCTTTCGATGGAAGATTTAGATCGAAAGCCGAATAAATCTTAATTAAATTTTAATTAAGATTTATTTGAATTAAATAAATCTTAATTAAGGCATGATTAGCTCACAGCAGGTCCTGCTCCCATGGAGTTTGTGTTATGAGTTTTTTTTTTTTTTTTTTTTTTTTGTAGCAAAGGATATTTAATATGTAGGGGAGATGTATCTCTTCTTATCTTTTCTTCTATCTTATGTATCAATCTTTTCATTAATTCTTTACCTGTTTTATATTACTTTATTGATTTTTTAATTTTATATTACTTTGTTTTTGAATATTCATTCCATAAAAATAAATAAAAGAAGGTTGAGTTGATTATTTTTTTATTTATCGTATAATATTTTTAATTTTAAATTTTCTTGATTCTCCTCCACATAAGAAGCTTCATAAATGAGGCTATTTTATTTTTATAGCATGCCTCCTTCAAAGTAAAAGTGATATTCATCATTTGTTTTTTTCTATTCAGATCTATTTTGTTCTATCAATTTTGATTGGATTCTCTTTTTCTTTTAAGTTATTGAGAATTTTAATTATTTAAAATATTAAATAATACGAATAGAATATAAAAAATTTAAAAATAGTATTAAAATATATTTAAGTCATAACTTTTTAATCTTAAAGTATTAATTTTTATTTTATCAATTATAATCAAACACAAAATATTAAATAAAAAATATTTTATTGTTAAAAAGCCTGTAATATATAAGTAGTACTATATTGTATTTAATTTTTTTTATTAATTTAGTTTTATTAAAATTTGAGTACAAATATATTTAGTCTACTTAAATTTTTATAACAAATTTTAAAATTTATTTTAAATTTATTAAAATCACATATCTCAACTTACTTTGGCCTGAAATTTTACAGAACACTCCTTCCTTGGGAGATCATTTCCACCTACTCGATTCCCCTTAAAAACACCTACTCGACCGGACCTTAAGCGTGGGGCAAGATAAGTTTTTTAGGTTTTTTTTTTTAAATCAAAAAGTAATAAAATAAAATAGTTTGTTTATATATATTATAAAATCAAAAAGTTAATTATTAATTTTGTTGGGCATTTTAATATTATTCTTACATTTACTAGTCAATTTTATATATATTAATGAAAAATATTATTATTATTTTGATACAAAAATTGAAAAATTTATTGAACGTGTATTTTTAAAGAGGGGATTTCAGTCAAAAATTTAAAAAAATAAATTTTAACGCTCAAAGTTTATTAACAAAATTTTTAACGCGCAAAATTTAATTGCGTGATTTTTTTTGAAAATACTCTACAAACAAATAAATTTATGTGATATGCAAATATTCATCTATATTTATATTTAACAGAAAAATTTATTTGTTTTGCGTAAATGTATCTGTTTGATATTTATTTGCTTGATATGCAAACAGATAAATTTATTTGTTTGCATATCAACACAGACAATGCAAATAGATAAATTTATTCGTATTCTTTATGCATACTTTTAATAAAGCAGATGAATTTATATGTGTTTTATACACGTACTTTCAATAAAATATAGATAAATTTATATGTATTCTTTATAG
>JAOTRH010091621.1:0-16503 GCA_034768845.1 Heliamphora exappendiculata
TAATATTTTTAAAAATATAATGATACTAAAATATAAATTTTTTATTTTTCATCTCTATTTTAAATTTTAATCATTCATCTACTATTATTTATACTTAGTTTATTATTTTAATTCTCATTTATATTACCCTCTTAATGTATATAAATTAATGATTTTTTATCTATTCCTTTCGCCGTGTCCTCTCTTCTTTTTCAGGTATTTTTCTCACCATTCATGGGTAAGACTAAAAACTAAAACTAGGCCTCTCTCAGCTAGGGATGCTTAAAAAACCATTTAAATTGTTAAATTGGTTCGGATCCATTCAAATTCTATGGTTTGGTTCGATTTTTTTGGTGAACGATTTGATTTCGGTTCCAAATAATTAGGTGCCGTTTGGTAATATTTATGTTTTCTGTTTTGTGTTTTTATTTTTAAATTTTTCGTAAACTGTAAACGAAAACATGTTTGATAATTATTTTTATTTTTAAAAAACTGTAAATAATTTTCAAAATTTATATAATTTTAAGAAGCAGAAAAAATGTGCTTTCACTTGTTTTGTAAACAAATTTTGATTGAATTCATCCGTAACCTCAAACTACTATTTTTCAAATATTTATGTTACCAAATATGTTTTTTTTATTTTTTTATAAACATAAACAAAAACATATTTTTTGTTTTTCGTAAACAAAAATTAAAAAACTATAAATGTTACCAAACGGGTCATTAAGAACTATTCCTTATGATTCGGTCCCCAGATTAAGCTTAAAAAAATCGTATGAAATCTAATCGATCCGCCACTTATTAATAATATTTATACTATGTATTATATATAAATAAAAAATTAAATTTACTATTTATTTTATTTTACTTCTTTTTTTATTTTCTCTTTTTATTTTTTATTTTTTTCTCATACTATCGTAATATTATATCATTCATAAACTATTGATAATAGATGAAAAAGTAATAAAATATAATTCATAATTTATAAAAATAAAAATATCTTTTTGTAAGAACATGAAACAAATGATAAAAAATGCAAAATAAATATATAATTTTTTTAAATATAAAATATGAAACAAATATTTATCCTTAGAACCACGATTCCAAATTGAAACTGAACCATTACTTGTTGGTTCGGTTTGATTTCATGATTCATGTAGTTCGATTCTAGTTCATAAACTCTTAGAACCGTTTCAAATAGTTTAGTTCTTAATTTAGCTCAAAATCAAATCAAATTGGACCGTGTACACCTTTGGGTGTAACAACAACAAAACTAAAATATTATTTTTACCCTCTCTCTCTCTCTATGTGGTAAGCTTAATTCTCGATAGGTTTTATTTTACTACAACATTGACGACATCACCAACAACCACCGTCGATAAAGTCACCCAATGGAGTATTTGAATTTAAAAAATAAAAGTCATCAACGAGCCAGGGCTAAGTGCCCAATGTTTCACAGGTTATTTTTGTGGTAAGCCGAATTGGATTTGAACTTAAATGGTTAAGTCAAAACTTTTTTCGATAGGCTTAGCTAAGGTAGACTAGTAGCGGGCTAACGGATTTTTATATTTTTTTAATCAAATTCGTTTATTTTGTAGGCATCATTGAGTTTGTTATTCATACAAAAAATAAAATACATCCAAAAACTTTGGTTATGTAATCCGAAAACATGTGTTTAACTATTTAACAAAAAAATATATTTACTGTTCATTTATTTATAAATAAGTGTAATCCATTTATATAGTTACATATATCGGACAATTTTATTTTTCGTATGAATAATAAATTCGACAAGCTCTGCATAATAAATACATCTAATAAAAAATATATATAAATAATTCATTTAAATTGAAAGAAGACTAATAAACTATGTTTATTTTGACTAATTGTTGAGAAACCAATAAAAAAAACAAAATTAAATTAAAAATAGCATTTCATATAATTTCACAGCCAATTCTAAATAAAAAGTATACTCAAAATCTCATAACTAAAATAATCTGGTTAATTGTTCAATTCATAATGAAATTTGATTCTTTATTACTGATTTTTTGGGGTTAGGGGAGCTTTTCGGATTTGGGCTATTGGACAGATCTTTTGAATCGATCTGCTGAGCAGACTGTGATCCAATAAGCATATTTAAACTCAGCTCAAATATTATTCGGACGGATTGAACACATCCGAGCATCGAACTTGGGCAAGGTGAAATTGGCCTAGGTAACGAACTAACGAATAAAATAATAACACTTATTAAAAATGGTTTAATCTTGTTATGTTCTCGATCATGTTATATTCTCGGCATACTCTTTCAGCTATGTTTTATCTTATGTTTATGCTTCTTACAAACCTAAGTGCTTGGCAAAAATGGCCATTAATATTCAAATGTAATCGAACTAAGCTACTAGTAACGGATGAAACTTGATATTCACAATCAAGCTTTCAGTGAGTTTCACAATCCAATCGCATTAATAATTCGGCTCCAAAAGGACAAAATAAACATAAACCTTATTTTAGTGGATTTTATTTATTTGTTTATTAATTTATTTCCTTATTATTAAATAAGTTAAATTCTATTTAAATTACTTTTTTTGAGTAGTTTATAATTTATTTACTTATTAGCTTATAAATTAATTTATTTAATTTATAAATTATTTTATTTATTTATTTAACTAGTCAAACGAACTTATTTTTTTATTTTTTTATTTTTAATTTATTTAATTACCTAAACAATGTTACTTAATTTTTAAGTTATAAGTTAATAACAAATAAATAAAATTATACGGACCATAATACTATTTGGGTCTACCAGACTGATAGCACAATAGAAAACTTTTATCAAACATTGACGGATAAGTTGCATACGTGTCTCGTTGTTATTGGGCGTCCTTGACATTAATAAAAGAGGCCCACTCACCTTAGCGTATTCCAGGAACTCAGTCAAAAGTCAAAGCTACGGGACCACAAAGAACGACCACAGTCACTACACCCGGGAAAAATTATTTACTATGTCAGAAATAACACGTCACTATTTAACTTATTTTATAAATTTAGTATTCCAAACAATGTGAGTGAATTACTACTGCATCAGAAATATCACGTCACTATTTTAACTTATTTTACTAAATCTACATGTGCCAAATTGTAAGGGTTCATTTAGTAATCTTTGTAATTTTTTATTTTTTATTTACAAAAAATAAAAAAATATTTATATTTATTTTTATAAAAAATAAAAATAAAAAATATATTTTCCACGTATATATTTTTACACAATTATATTTTAAAATAAGTAATGCTCAGAGAAAATCGTCAACAGGAGAAAAGTCGTTCTAAAAAATTGTTTGAGATAAAAATGTCGATGATGGCCAAAAATAGTGGTAGGTGATGTCGTTAAGATATAATCTAGTAACAAAGATAAGAGAAGTTATCAAAAATAATAACTGCAAGTAGTGACAATAATGGTAGTCGATAATAATCAAAGGTGTTATTAGTGTGTGAAAGTGATTGTTAAATAAATATAAATAATGGTCAAAGTGGTAATAAATTTACAACAATAAAAAATAGTAAGTAAAAGTAACGATCGATGGTGAGTGGTGATTGATTGGTGGTAAGTGAAGCGAAGTAGTAGATGAAAATAGTGATTAAAGTTTGTGAGGGAGTGTGTGTGTGACAATTGTTGGTGGGTGAAAGTGGTGCTTAGTGAGTGGGAGAGATGCAGGGTGAAAATAGTAATTGTAATTTGTGGCGTGATGGCTAAAAGTGTTTTTTTATGATGATAAAAAAAATAACAATGATGGTTAGAAGTGATGGTCAACAGATATAATTAGAGACGATGATCGAAAATAATGTCCGAAGGAGGCGGTCAATGGTGGTGGACAGAGGGGGCAGTTAAAGTTGGTGGAAGAGAAAATATAGAATAAAAAATTATTTATAAAACAAGTAAAAACACATATTGTGTATTTATAAGATTTTTGTAAATTTAAAAAATATATATTTTTTAAACAAAATTAATTATCAAACATGATTTTTTTACATTTTTAAAAAAATGCTGAAAATTAAAACAAAAACAATAGACAGAAATGTTATCAAACAGAGCTTAAGTACTGAATGTAAGTAATATTTGTTTGGGACTCATTGCATCAATATTTATTATTGTGCCATATCACTTGATATATTAATTTAATTAAATAAATTAGTCATCCTACCATTATTGATTTTAATTTAGGGTTAGCTTGCAAACCACAATATATTGAGCAATAGTTGATGATAATTTAACTATGATATTTTTTTAATATCAATACATTTTTATAGATAAAAATTGTCAACGTAATAAATATCGATACAATTTACACAAATATATATGCATTTTTTCATTATTCACCATCCACTGCTGTGGTTAGACATTTTTTAGTTTATTATCTAATAAATAATATTTAGAGTAATTATTTAATAGTCTTGAAATGCAATGTGATGTTATTTACAATGTCCTCTTATTTAATTATATAACAAATAAAATACTCACCAAAGGGTAATATCACTCTACATTTGTTGGATTGCTGAAAGATAAATGTGACTAACTAAATGTATATTGCAAATTTTCATTTGCAAAAATTATAACGTAAGTAAATGGTTTGTTGGGTTGCTGAAAGATAAATATGCCTAACTAAATGTATATTGCAGATTTTCATTTGCAAAAATTATAATGTAAGTAAATGTATATGATACTCCAAATTACTTAATAATTTTATGAGCAATGCTATTTACCGTCTATTGAATGGTGATTAATAAGCTAATAGGAATAATATTTGTGTAATAATAATATACTTTTTAAGGTGAAACTTATTATTTATATATGTATATATTAATATATTTTACATAAATATTCATATGTTATATATCAATAATGTTTGACACTACTTAAACTATACTAATTTATAATTGTAATTTGTAATAGAACTTGTAAGTGTTTAGTAAAAGAATCAAAATTTGAGCTCATAGCCTACTCTGCTGTGACTGAGTCACCGAGGAACCTCAAATTTCAATTCTTGTGGTCCCACAACTTGACTTTTGATGAGTTCTTATTTAGGATAACTTTACAAGAAAAATTATGGAAAATGTTGACAACTCTACATGTGAATAATTGTTGGAACTATCAAAATTATATTTGTTTTTATAAATCTTACAAAATTTAATCAACATTCACATAACTCTTAATATATAGATTCTCTACTCTAGACAAGTTGAGTTTAATTGGTGGCAGGGTAAAAAAATATTATATCTAATTTATTCGTTTGATAATAATTTTTTTCACATAATTTACATAATTTAACTCACTTATTCATATAAATTGGACGAGTTAGTGCGAGTGAAAAGTTTATTTGCACATTACAGTCGCATTATTAAAAAATAAAAAACACCAACGTACATTAAAGTGAACTAATAGATCATCATTGTTAGAGTTGAAATACTCTATCCTAAATAAAAGTATCATTCTAAAAAATACCATATAATGCTGGACTCTTGAATTATTACTATAATGCCATATTTATTTGAGGGTTTATTAATTTGTGATTGTAGTAATTAATTACCCTAATTAATTCTAATCCTATGTGTAACAGAATTTGATTTATAGTTTTAGGAGAAGGACTCAATCCCTCCTAATCGTATTTGTACCCCATACCAAGAATTAGATGTTTTGGCTGAAGAATTATTTTTATAGAATAATTACTGTATTTAGATTGTTAATATTTAAAATATTATAAAATAAATTATTAATATAATATTTTTTTATACCAAATAATTTTTAATTGATAGTAGAATAACTTATAAATAAATAATTCGTTATTTAATTTAATATAATTTTAGTAAAATTAATTTTTTTTATATATAAAAATATTTAAAATAGTCCTAAAACTAACCAATCAACCCTCATAGAATTGGGATAATTTCCCAATGAATTTGTTAAGTTATTTGAATGAGTTTTTTTAAACCCCTAGTATAATTTATAAGTTTTTTCGAATGTTTACAACTTATGCTACAATTTATAATTATTTTTATTTTATTTCAGTTACAAGTTACAATTTTTACCAAAAACTCATAATTTCTGCTACAAGATAGAATCTATAAGCTACTAGCTGTAGTTTTGCCAAACACCCCAAATAAACTCCATAATTTAGATTAATAAAAAAATAATTTTGAATGGCCCTAATTAGGCTTATTTATTTATTTATTTTTGTTATTTAAACTTTTTTTTTTCATCTTTTGGTTATTTTTTTATTTTCCTAAATCATTACAGCGAAAAGAAATTAAAAAGAAATTTTATTTATTAAAAGATAAAAATAATTCATTAAAAATAAAAATAAGCAACATAAAATTTCACTTAGTCCTTATTTGGGATCAATATCAAAGTTGACTTTTTTTAAAAAGTTTAATTTTTAAGCTAAATTATTTGAAATTATCGTCATGCACGACTTTCAAGGTAATTAAAAAAAATTAAATCTTTTTTGTTCTTTTTTTTTCTTTTAACATTTACTTTTTAAAATTTTCTCAAATACTCTCATTTTTTTTATTCATTTTTTTATCAAAAAAGCTATGCTTTTTAAAAGCTAAGCTTAAAAACTATATCAAACAAGCACTTATTTATTTTTTCTCTATTTTTAAGATTTTAATATTTTTTTTTATGTTTCATCTATTTTCAATGAAAAAAAATTTAAAAACCTAATAATTTAATCAAACAATAAAAAATTTACTAAAAATAATAAAATAAATAAATAAGTCAGTATTCAAAACGTGCCATTATTAACCTCCTCGTGTGGTGAAAAAAAATAGTATTCGACCATCTTAAAAAGTCTACTGGTTACTGTGCATATACATATTACGTGTAAAATGTATTTTTTAATAACTGAATTAGTTATTAATAATTATTAATTATTTTGACTTTTTAATAACTGAATTAATTATTAAAAGTTATTAATTGTTTTGATGTATTTTTAAATTTAAAAGTCATTATAAGAATATAAAAATTTATACAATTTTATTACAAAAAAAGACACTAAATAAGTGTTTTTTTTATAGAATAGTATAAATAATTTTTTTATGGGTAATTTTAAAATTTTAAAAAATGAGTTTAAAAAATTATTTTGAATTTAAAATAAAAAATTTAAATTTAAATGTGTTATATGAATTATATCGCAAATAAATATAAATTTTTAATTTTAATAAATTTTTAAAAATATTTTTAAAATTTATAATATTATTTTTTTAATAAAATAGTATAAATAGTATAGATAGCATAGATGAGGTCGCTACCAGTAGTCTTCTCTCTCTCTCTCTTAATTTTGCTGCAAAATTCAGGGATAGAGAGACAACTGCAGCAGAGGGGAGGAGACGCAGCTGTCATCATTCACTCCAATGCATCCATATTCAGAGAAAGAAAGAAGAGAGATAGAGAGACAGGAGGGAATGGAGATCTTGAGATTTGCTCCCCTGAATGCAGATCTTCGCGGATCACAGCGATTTTAAAGCAAAGGCGGCGATAATTAACACCGACTTTCGTCTCATCGTGTGTGCGAGACTGACTGACTGTGCATGCGTGCGTGTCTCTCCCATCCGGTACAAATTTGGTGGTTGGGTTGGTGTGGGATCGTGCATGAAACGTAAATGGCATCATCAATGTCGTCGTAGAGGGAAAGAGACGGGCCCGACCTTCGCAAAGTCAATTAAATTGGGACCCGGGGAATTCAATTCTGGCTCGAGAATCGTCGCAGCTGTGACTGTGGAGATCCAAAAGAGATTGTCTCGCGTCTTGCTTCTTACTCTTTCGTGTTCGTGATTGTTTCGATTTGGATGTTTTAGGTCAAGAATGGTGAAAAATTGTTCCGGTTTTAGAGAGAGAGAGAGAGAGAGATGTTGATTTACTGATTTTGTGTTTGTGGTATAGGGATTGAGGAAAGAAAGGTTCAGACAGATGTTGTAGGATAGGAATCTTAGAAAGAAGGGGGTGTTTGTTTCGATTTGGATGTATTAGGTCAAGAATGATGAAAATGTTCTGATTTTAGAGAGAGAGAGAGAGAGAGAGAGAGAGAGAGAGAGAGATGGGGTGATTTTGTGTGTGTTCTCTGGGGATTGAGGAAAGAAAGGCTCAGGCAGATGCTGCAGGAGAGGAATCTCAGAAAGAAGGGAGTGTTTGGGTGAATTTACGTTTTGGTGTTTTTGTGGGACTTTTGAGGGGGAGAAGATGAAGTTTATGAAGTTGGGTTCGAAGCCTGATGCGTTTCAAGCTGAAGGCAATTGTGTCAGGTAAGTGGGAAAAACATTGGATTGTTCTGTTTCAAACAAACAAACAAACAAACAAACAAGCAGGAAAAAAAAACCTTTGTAATTGACTTTACTTTTCTACCTTCGGCACTACTGTTTTGTGCTTCTGTGCGTGCGCCTCCATTCTATCCAAAAAGTGAGTTTTCATGGGTTCAATTCTGTTCATCCACTCATATCCTGTGGGTGAATAATACTCGTCGGCTCTGTTTGGGTTAAATTGTGGGAATTTCAATATTTTATTCTACTTTATTTTTTTATTTTTAATTTGAATCTTTATTTGTTCGGATCTCATCCCGATCAAATGAACTAAAAATATAACAAATTTTGATAGAAAAATAAAAAGTCTCACTAAAAACTAAAAATAATAACATATAATTCAATTTATTCACTCATTTTAGTTTTTTAAATTTTTTTTTATATTTGTGTTTTTATTCTTAATTTTTTCAGCTCATTTTGCTAAAGACCTCAATAAAAAATTAAAATAAATAAATAAGTAATGTTTCTATTAATATCTATTATATATTTAGCAGTAATATTTATAATTTAAATTAATAATAAAAGGTATTGTTCACTTATTTTATCAAATTATTTATGGGATAGATAAAATAAATTTATTTTTGAATTTTTATTAAGGGTATTTATTTGAGTTTATTTTTTAGTTTTTAGTTTAACCAAAAAAAATTAAAAATATGCAAACAAATATATTCATAATTTTTTACTTTTTAACTTTTTATTCTAAACTAATACACAGTAAATCTTATTACTTAACATTATAAATTTATAATTTTGAGAAATATTTATATTTTTAGTTAAAAGTCATAATAATATTTTTTTAATTATAATTATAAATTTATAATTTTAGCTAAACCTTTATTACATTGTTGTTGTTGAGTTTCCTACAAAAATCAATGGAATAGCTTCTTTCTACTTCACTTTGTGATTGGACAGTTAACTAATTAAACCGTGATGTTAAGAATAATTTTATTTGATTTATTTTGTGATTTTGTGATTTTTATTGTTTAGTTTTTCTTGATAAGATAAATGAAAATTATTTAATTATTTTACTAAAAATATAAATAAACAAAAAAAATGACTTATCAGCATATCTTGATTTATTTTTATCTTTTAATTTTTGTTCATGTTTTTTTTTTATTATTTCAGTCAATAAAAATAAGTAAAATAAAATAAAATAAAATAAAAAATAAGACATTTATATCAAAACAGAGCTTGGGGTTTTTTCAGTGGACGTTTTTTTGATAGTTTCCTTAAATTTTTATTTTTTCCCCGACAAAACCTAGAAAATTTTAAAAACAAAAAAAGAATAGTAAAGGATGCCCAGATGTCTGGAGTTTTCTTAAATTTGGAATACTTGGCTTTTCAAAATGAGTTTTTTTTTCCCAATAGAACTTTCGGATTCTTGGTCTTTACGTGTTCTTTACAAGAGCTATATGCATCACTTTTTATGTTTACCTCTTTTATTGCACATCATTTCTAGCAGTTTCTTCTCAACAACCGAGTTTTTTTTTGGTTTGTTTTGTTGAATGTTATGTGAATGTTCTTCAAATGCTTGAATGCTGTTATCTGTGAGTGCTTAAATTTAGTTGTACCTTTTCCTTGTGTATTTATATCTGCATTAATGGGTCGCTTCTGGTTTGGTCTTATGAAACACTCATGAGGTGGTCCAGGAGTTGAGCTGTATTGATTTCGATGAGTTGGTGGTCCAATTGTGGTCAATTCGTATAAGATAACATTCATTCTACCATCTACCACTGTCCTCTACTATAGCCATTTAAGGGGCAACAGTGTAAAAGTAAGAACAAATTTCATTCTGTAACATTGTTATTGGATTGTAAAAATTGGTGAAAAATAACCTTTGTTGGACAATTGGTTTGCACAAAGAGACTTGCTTGACTTAATTACTGTCGTAAGTTCTTCTCTGATGCACCACATGTATTTTTTGTCACCCCATCTCGCATATATGCTATGATTAGCTCAAATAATGAGCTAAAATAAAATTAGATTTGGAACCCATGCAATGCACCTTTCTCCCATAAGCTTAGAAGTAAGTCAAGCGGTAAGAAAACCCATATCTCTTTCGTGTTTTTCTGATGATGTCATTTTTGAAGATAGGGCAGGTCGGGGGCAGTTGTCTTTGATATGCGATATCCGATACTCTTTCTCAAGTAGGTATGAGATATCCGGTATGCGATGCGAGATGCGCTTTCCTTTCCAAACAGGCAATATTGCTTTGTATATCTGTCCTTTCTGCCCTCCCAGCTAGGTGAATGAATCTAGCCTTCCTTCCAAGCAGGTGGCAGAGGGTGACAATGGTCTGTTAAAAGTGAAATTTTTATTGGGAAAATTAATGGTTCAGAGTTGCAAAATTCACTAGATGAAAGACCATGGACGGGGATCTTTATAAAGGAAAATTGTAACCACAACCCATTGGGTGGTTGCTAATAAGCAAAAAGTGTGTATTGATATATGTGAAAATGCATTAAAAACTGTGAAAAGTGCATTGAAGTTGGAACTTTTTTTTTGGCATTATTTGCTCTTTAACAATTGCCTGTTGGGTAGTGGTTTGGAGGAACCTTTTATAAATTTATGAGAGATGAACATCCCGGCAACAGTCTAACTCCACTGGTTTCAATTTTAATAGATAACTTATGCTTTGTTCTCTGCATATGGCACAAATTTAGTATCTTAACAATTTGCAATGGAATGGCTGCAATCCATTTTCGTTTCAATACATAATACTATTTTTATTCCATTTTGTATTCTTATCACAAGTTAAATCTTCAGTACACAGGCTCCAAATAATACATATCTTCATGCAGGTATGTCTCATCTGAACTGGCGACAGATATTATCGTAAATGTTGGAGAAATTAAGTTTTACCTTCACAAGGTATGTCCTAGTTAGAATTCTCATGAGGTGAATTAAATATATGACTTCGTTTGAATGTTTTATGCTAGATTTGATTATGAGCTCATCCAAAATCGTGATTGAGTTTTTCCAATGGTTGTGTGAAATTTGTCATTTCACATCCACCCATAAATAAACAATATATGGTTTCTTAAATTTGAATGTTTGGATGCAGTTTCTGCATTGCACAATTTTTGACAAACCAATAAACATATCTAATACCAAAGTATATTATGTGACTGAAGGACAAGAATGAAGTCAGCCATGTTAAGGTAACTGGACTATTTGGTAATGACTCAGCGGGGTTTTTTTTGGATGATGTATGCACTTGGCTCTGTCAAGCCTGGCTTGAATTCATCCAAGCTCGATTTCACAATCTTCAGTTTAAGATGTGATCTCTTGAATTTCTATGTAATTGCTAGATGATATACTTTGAATTATAAATGTAGACACCCTAGTGGATTCATTTATAATATCCAAAGAAGTCATTTCATTATTTAATTTGAATTTGAAAATTAGATACCCTTGTGAAAACCGAGAATTAAAGATCAAATATGGATATATGATCAAATGCATATAATCATTATAATGCTTTGAGCCAAAAAATGATGTGTAAAATAATAATAGATACTTGATGAAACGGCATCAAGTGGCATGGTTAGGCAGTGAAATCACTCTCTTTATTGTAAGCTGAATCTATTACTGAAGAAATGAGTTTTGTCTACGATAGCACTTTAGTGTGATGCAAGCATTTGCCATCAAAGCAACAACCATGATATGTGCTTTAGCCACTTAATGAGAATGATAATCACACAGATCATCTTTCTAACCCTGTTTGTTTTTGCTTTTACTGAATTGTGATCACATCAATCCTCCTTTTTCCTCATTATTGTTATGAGCTTCCACCAATGTATGGCGTGTTTCTAAGATTATAAAAGCATACTCCTCTTCCTCCTCCTCCTCCTCTTCTAAGGGTGATGTGATTGTGCCTTTGAACGTTTCTTATCAAGTTTAGAACCATTTTTTGGCTCATTGCCATTGTTCTTGTGATTGTTTTCCTTGAGGTTGTCTTTATTTGTCACTTAATTTTTCATTAAAATCATCAAATATCCCATTCTCATCATTCTTAAAGTTTCAAAATTTGTTGCGAGCCTCTAAGTTTTGTTTGTTCAACAGTGATAGTACATTCATGAGTGAGTTGTGAATCCCTCACTCGTATCATGGCTTCTTTAATTAGAAGATGGTGGATTGTGGTCAACTGGTGTGTATGTGCAAAAGGGATGGGGAGTTGGGCCCCTCCACTTGCTCATCTATGGTGAGGTAGCTAGGGATTTGTGGGTGACTGGGGCGTTTGTGTTGGTGTCTTTTGGGGTGAGATTGTGTGTTCCAGATCCAGAAGGTGGTGGCTAGTGTAATGTTTGGTTGTAGAGAGGTGGTAGAGCAGGAAAGCGTAAGAGGACGGATTGGCTCCTTGCACCTTGATGCTGTTTTATATTTATATTACACTTTCCAAATAAAAAATATAAATAAAATTCTTCATCAGCAAAGGAAACAATTGTCTGCAAAATTGCAAAGCTTGATCCACTAATTCTTTTACCTTGCTGTTTGTTCCAGTTTTACTGATGATATGATGTCCTAATCTATGTTTGCAGTACCCTCTCTTGTCCAAGAGCAATCGCTTACAAAAACTCGTGCTGAAAGCCAATGAAGAAAATACAGATGAAATTCATTTGATTGACTTTCCCAGTAGGCCGAAAGCGTTTGAAATTTGTGCCAAATTCTGCTATGGAATGACTGTGACTCTTAATGCATACAATGTCGTTGCTGCCCGTTGCGCAGCGGAGTACCTTGAGATGACTGAGGATGTTGACCGAGGAAACCTGATTTTCAAAATTGAGGTATTTATGAATTCCAGTCTTTTCCGCAGTTGGAAAGATTCTATTATTGTTCTGCAAACCACCAAATCTCTTCTTCCATGGGCTGAGGATCTGAAGGTAGTTGGGAGATGTATAGATGCCATTGCATCTAAAACCTCTGTGGACCCATCAACTATCACCTGGTCTTATTCTTATAACCGGAAGTTATTGGGGCCAGATAGAATAGTTGAAAATGAAATGAAATTCCAGGAAAGAGTCGAATATGTTCCAAAGGATTGGTGGGTGGAAGATATATGTGAACTGGATATTGACTTGTACAAGCGTGTAATGATTGCTGTGAAATCAAAGGGAAGAATGGATGCAAATGTGATTGGAGAGGCTCTGAAAACTTATGTGATGAGATGGTTGCCGGATTCCATTGATGCTTTTGCTTCTGAAGTTCATAACAAGAGGAACAAATCTTTGGTTGAAACAATAATTTGCTTATTGCCTTGTGACAAAGGTGTGGGATGCTCTTGTAGTTTCTTGCTCAAATTATTGAAATTTGCCATTCTTGTTGGAGCAGATGATGCGTTGAAGGAAGATTTGATAAAGAGAATCAGTTTGAAGTTGGATGAGGCCTCTATTAATGATCTATTGATTCCAGCGAGGTCCCCCCAAACTACAAAATATGATGTTGAACTTGTGCAGACCCTTTTAAATAGATTTGTGGTGCACGAGAAACGCAGCTGGGATCTGGACATTGACGAGAAGAATTCAAAAATAACTGGTGATTTTTTATTAGGGCGTGGTTCGTTGTTAAATGTAGGTAAGCTGATTGATGGGTATCTTGTTGAAACAGCTCGTGATCCAAATCTTGCTCTCTCCAGTTTCATTCTCTTGTCACTGTCAATTCCTGACTCGGCCAGACCAATTCATGATGGATTGTACCGAGCTATAGACATCTATTTGAAGGTAAGTTTTTTGATTGCTACTTATTTGAAGCTGATTTATATCGGAATTTTTTACTGGAGTTTCATTTGGTACTCCCATCCTCGGAAAGGAGCTGGTCGTGGTCAGTCTGGAGTGAATCATTTAACTCTTCAGACTCGATTACCCACTCACTACCCCATGATGTGCAGCCTGATCCAATTATAGTCTGCTTTATTTCCTTTTTTTGTTTTGATATTCTTTCAATTGAGCAAAACTGAATTCTATTCTTATCTTTTATTTTGTATTCTTTCAAATGAGTGAAACTAAATTGGATATACTTATTTCATTTTGATGAATCTATAATGCAAGTGACATGCAGAGGTGAAACGGAACGAAGTGAAATCTTTTGATTATGCCAAATAATGCATGGTGTCAGCAATCTAAATTTTAGATGAGTTGGTAGTTGACGTTCTATTAGGTTTCTAGTACCTTAATCCACCTGCCCATCTGACTGTCATATGCATTCATTAGGCATGCACTCTTGTGGTCCCAAGTACAATGCAGAGTGTAGTTTAGATTTAGATTCTGTAGCTGCAAGGAGCAGAAGTAGATGTATGGATCCGATTACTTTGAATGTGCTTGGAATATGCATTGATTGATTATTATGTGTGCAGGAGCATCCGAACTTGACAAAATCCGAAAGAAAAAGGATATGTGGGCTGATGGATGTCAAGAAGTTGACAATGGATGCGTCCATGCATGCGGCACAGAACGAGGCCCTCCCACTCCGAGTTGTGGTACAAGTTCTTTATTTTGAGCAGGTTAGAGCAGCTGCTGGGGTGCAAGGCCTTAAAAACCATCCCCAGCAAGATTCACATTCCTTGACTAACACCGAAGAAGACTGGGAGAGAACTCCGAGAGATGAGGTCAAATCCCTTGGGAAACAGATGAGTGAAATGAAGATAACAGATCGGAATGTACCCAAAAATGGGAAGTTGACTAAGATGGGCAGCAAAATCAACCGTGTGCAGTTGCTGCGATCTAGGTCAAGGAGAATCTTTGACAAGCTGTGGGTTGTCGGCAAAGGGCATGGATACTGGTGGAATCGGAGCTCCGAGACATCCGGCAGTTCTCCGAGCCCAACTTCAATGATTCAAGGGGAGACCAAGTCCTCCGGTTCGTCATCATCGAGACACAGGAGGCATTCCGTCTCATGAAATGGTGTTTTTGGGCCCGTTATAACATAACTGGAGATGTAGATTCAACTGTTGAAAGTGTAAAGAGTCGTAGGGATTTGTTTGTATTTCTTGGTTTTTGCTGCAGAAAAAAGTGTAGTCATTTCGTATTGTCTTGCCCTTTATTTGTAGTATCTCGTGGTCTAAATTGTACTGTTATGTCTATCAACTTCATATGTATCAATTTTAGTTAGTTTTATCAGAAGCTATGAATTGTCATCCATGGACTGATTCTACCCTAGACATGGCCCCGTGCCGCATTTGCGTGCATGCCATGAACCTAGCCCCGTGAACATTGCTGCATGGGTGCAACCCATTCATCTATTATTAGGAAAATATGCGTTTCAAACAATTATTGTTATTATTAAGAGATTTCACCACGTATGCATGTTTGGAGGAATCAAGCAATGCTGTTAAAGTATTCACAAAGTGTCAAAAGAATATTTGATATTATAAATTTAATATTTTAAATAAAACACGTTTAAAAGTATTGTATACGTTTTTAAGAATGCAAAAAACTCTTAGTGTTCAATATGAGTATATGACATGACATGCTTTTTTTCATAGAAGCATCATAGCTAAGAACCCTAAAGTTTTGATCTCAAGGTTTTCTATTTGAGTCTTGCAGTTGGTCTTATGTTCGAGTTTTGGGCTCAATCTTTTTGCTCGAGTCCTACAATTAGTATCCGAGCAATAACACATTGGGTTGATAGAATGTGCTTTTTAGGCCAGAACAAACCGTACTCAATGTTACGAGTGTGAATATGACTTTTTATCGTTATGAAAGTATACATCTTATCATTACATAAGTTAAAATTCATAAATATGTAGGTTTTTTCCGTAGTACGAGTTTGCATTTAACTTTATGTCACTGAGTCAAAGTTTTAGCCACGAATTTGCCTGTGATGGCACTAAGTTGCACAACTTAGTCTTAGCCAACAATTGATGAAAATACTACATAAAGGTACACGAATTATAAGAACAAGTCTCAACGTTTGATTATTACACCAAGTTAAATGCAAAGGAATACCTTAAGTATTACTTACACCACTATTTTGTGTGCAAAAACTAGCCAAACCATGCCTATTAATAGGCAAATAGTAGTTATAAGCAGTTATTTGCAGTTGATATTCCCAACTACTAGGCATGTGTAGAATATAATGTTGGAATCTATGAATTTCATTGGCAATTGAAATCCAGATTTCAATAGCTTGATCAATTACAATTGAATTGGCCATTCAATTGCAATTGAAGCCTGGAAACCA
>JAOTRH010091652.1:0-16502 GCA_034768845.1 Heliamphora exappendiculata
ATAAATTTAATTTTTTTTCATAACTTTAACAAAATCTAAGTGTATTATTATTATTTTTATTATTAAACCAAATCTTCCCGACATAACATATTAATTTTAAATAAAAACTCTTTTAACTTTGTTATTGCATTTTGTCTTTATAAAAATATACTCTTTTTTTTTTGTATAAAGTATTTATTTTATTTCTATAATATGCTTCATTTCGTTTTTTTTTTCTTTTGAATTTAAGTTATTAATAAAATTACAACACCACCAAAAAAAATCTAAACCGAAACATGCATGAAACCCAAATAAGGCACAACAGAACTACAACATAACTAGCCATCAATGCGTAAACCCCAGTGCGTGCATGAACGCACGGTGTGTGCTCCATTTTGTCAATTTTTTTACTCAACTTTAGGATACATGTTCGGACAATCCAGACGTCGGTTTTGATCGCCATTCATGACTACACGTAGGTGGCAGTGAAGTGATCCTAACAAAACTCAGGTTTGTTGAAACGGAGTTACGGGATAACGGTTATCATGGTCCAAAGTTGGCCAAAAATTTGTTTTTTATATATAAAATCATAAAAAGATACTTCCTGGTTCGGGACTGTCGGAACAGTTTTTTGACGATCGACACCAATCACTGGCGGCGTTAGGTCGTCAAAAGGCTAGACCAAGGGTATTGAGTGGAAGTGACAGTGGGCGGTCTGACAGTTAGACCTCCTAACAGATGCGACCCGAAATTGAATCCAACAGTCAATTTCTGACTCTAGCGGTCAAAAACATAACGGTAGTTTTAATTCGGATTTTAAATAATTAAAAAATTTTGAATTCGAAAATTTATATAAATAAGTTTTTCTAAAAAAAATAAGAGTTGATCCGACCCGACCAGCAGCGCACGAACCACGACCCATGGACCCGGGCCCAGCCTAGCTTGTCTATCGGACAGGCGGGCGGCATGCGCGTGCCGGCGTGTGTAGTTTGGGTTGAACCTACCGTTGGGTAGGTCATTCTCCCAACCAATGTAGGATGGGGCATAAGTTACCAACAATCCGAATTAAAGTTACCATTTCTATTACCGTTTCTATTACCGTTATCCTTCCTGACCTGCAACCAAACAATGTGTTATTTTTCTAGTAATGGCTCAAAGCCTCAAATCAATCAAATGAAATAAAGCATACTGTGATGTGAATTGGTATTTAGTAGGCAACAACCCACAGATTAATTCAAATGGTGAAATAACAAGGAAGTTAATTCAAATTAAGACATTACATGCTATTTAGTTCGACATATTTATTTATTTGTTTATTTCATTTTATCTTTTTTTTTGTTTTTAGTGATTTTTATTATATTATTTGACTTTAATATTTTTTGGAATTTTGTCATAATGAAGAACAAAAAAGTGAATTTTTTTGGGAAAATGTGAAAAATATATAGAAAAAATAAAAATAAACCGATAAGTCAATCTTTATTTTTTGTTTTTTGTTTTTAGTGAACATTTATTTATCTTTTCCTCAAAAAATCTGTTTTTTGATTATTCTCATTTAGACGATCTGATGAAACAAAAAAATATTATTAAAATCTTTTAAAAGTTTAGGAAAGATGAAAAAATAAACGAAATTCTAATTATTTATCTCATACTAATAAAGAGTATCTTATTTCGGGATCCAATTCTTATACGAACAATTCTAAGAGTATCCTATTTTAGGATCCAATTTTAATATGGGCAATTTTAATCATCGAAATTCTCTTCACTAAAAATCTTATATATAATAAAGAAATTGAGAATTTCTTATTTACTTAAGAAATGAAGAGAATCCAAATTCCTCTATATAAATTTGTCATAAAATTGGCACTGTCTTATTGAAGGCAAAGGATTTAATGGTCATTTTGAACAATACCTTTTGAAATATTTAGAAACTTATCTGTCGTAAAATTTTTTTTTTTTGAACGGTAAATACTCACACTCATTACTCTCACACCTTACACTTAGCAAGGCTTGAATTTCTAACTTCCCATTTGAGAGCCATTGGACCTAACGCCACTGGGTTATCACAAAAGATTATTATCATATCAAACTATTGGAGAATCGCATTACATCAATTTTAATAGTTGATTTTAATAATCACGTGCATTGTTTTACATTTTTAGGAATTGACTTTTGACATTTTCAAATAGGCTTTATGTAATGTTGCTCTTAAAATTATTTAGATCAGTGCTCAAAGTACTAATCCCTTACAACCTGTTTCGTTTCGAGTTATTTAGGATAAAAGAAAAAGAAATCCATATTATTTCATCCTAATAACTTGTTTGGATTACTAAACAGGCTAGAAATGAAAGTAAGGAGAAATAGTTTTCTCTTAATGAGTACTTTTTGAATCTCTAAAAAATTGAGAAATTTTGAGATAATTAAAGAGTGATAAATTTTATAATGCCAAAATTAACCGTGAAAAAATAAACTTAAGCACTCTCATTTTAAGGTTAAATTAATAAGTAATACTAAATATTTTTTTTACAAAAAAATAGTCTCATTTTCATCAAACGTAAAAAAATTTCACGCGCAAGGTCCATACAACAACGAGTTCTTCATCCATAGGTCCTGTATTTGACACTTGTAAGTTTTCTTGACAAAAATACCTTTATTTTGTTAAAATTTGCTTAGATTCGGAATGTATTTGAATTTGGAAAGTGATATTGTAATCCCCTTACGAATTCGCACGCAAAGCATTTATTATATCGATTTTGCGAATTCGCACGCAAAGCAACTGGAGTTTGGAATTTCTCGTTGCGAACTCATGCGATCTCATTGTGATATCATTGGTTTGTGTTTTTGCAATATGTGTTTGGATTTATTATTGCGATCTTTGTTTTGATTTTAGCTCGAAAACTGGTTTGTGTTTGCACGCAAAGCATTTATTATATCTGTTTATATGGTTATTTAAAATAACAGATAAGTTTATCTGTTCATTACCTACACCCATTATAAACTGAATAGATAAATTTATCTGTTTCAATGGGACAAATAAATTTATCTAATCCCATACTTTCATGATTTGATTACTGAAACAAATAAATTTATCTGTTAACAATATATGTTTATTATTATTTGACAGATAAATTTATCTGTTAATGACATGAGCTTATAATAATAGAAGAGATAACAAAATATATGTACTGATCGTCAACTGTTGAAAGCAAGCTGTGAATATTATAAGCTCTTATTGTGTTTTTCTTCCACTTAATCAAATATTATTAAATAGTAATGATAAAATTAGTAATAATGCAAGTAATTATATGTTGTGTCATGATAATTATATAAATATTTTATTTACCTAGACTAAACTTGTGAAGAATAAGTATTTGTTTTTCACTCTTCCATTTCTTTCTTGCTCCCTAGCTAGCAAATAGGAGTATCCGTCAATAACATGTACATAGATTGTTAGTTATTTAAGCCATGTAAAAAATGAGTATTAACAGATAAATTTATCTGTTAACGAGTTACTTTGTCTTCATAACTTGTGCTTACTTTAACAGATAAATTTATCTGTCAATGATTTGTGCCATTACATAACCTAACAAATAAATTTATCTGTAAACTTTTTACATGCTATTAACGATATAGATAAATTTATCTGTTAATACCTTGTACTTTTGTATAACCTAACAGATAAAGTTTTTTGTTAATTATATGTACTTTTGTATAACCTAACAGATAAATTTATCTATTAGTAGCTCGTACATTTGTATAACCTAACAGATAAATTTATCTGTGCATTTTCAACTTGTTTTCAACAGTACAGATAAATTTATCTGTGAATTTTTTATATGCTATTAGCGATACAGATAAATCTATCCATTAATGCCTTGTGCTTATATATAACCTAATAGAAAATTTTATTTGTTAATTATACGTGCATTTGTATAACATGACAAATAAATTTATCTATTATTGACTTATATTTTTGTATAATGTGATAGATAAATTTATTTGTTAATTTTATATCCTTTGTGATAATGAGTTCATTTCTCTGCATCACTTGTGTCTATTTAACATATAAATTTATCTGTTAAAAATATATGAATTGCTTATGTTGGGGTAGATAAATTTTTCTGTCTTAATATATAAGCACAATGAATAAGCCAACAATTAACAAATAAATTTATTTGTTCAAAGGTCTAGAAACTTATATTATTCGAACAATCTTCTTCCTTCATCATTGTCACGCATTCATCATGGGTTATTCTTCCGTAATCTTCATCAGAATCCCACAATTGGGCCCTACAATTTCACATAACAGTATAATTTAGTATCAAATTTATGTTTTACAAATACCTTAGTATAATTACTTTTTACATACTCAAATCCTCATTCCTTTGCAAAAATAAGGCTCATATTTTGTTTATCTTCTTAAGTTAGGAGCAACGTGACATGAGAACTCTTTGGAAAGTTAAGTTTTTTTGGTTTTTTTGCTGCTTTAACAATCTTCTGTGGAGAAACATGTTCTTCCACCTGGATTGGGACCGAATTGGGTTTTTAGGCTTGGACCTGTTCTAGATTGGGTTGTTGGGCTTGGACTAGATTGGTTTGTTGGGATTGAACCGAATCTAAAGTGGTTTGTTGGACTAGTTGCTGGGTTGTACTTGTTGTTAGTCTCCATTTTTTTTTTGTATTTCTCTTCCCTCACCTTCTCGGTTGATACTAGAATTCGTGAAGCTTTTTATGCGTTCTTTCCTTCATCTTGATTCTTGCAACCATAGAAGATGAAGCTTTTTCTTTTGCTTGTTCATTCTCTTGCTCAAGAGCTTCTTTTACTTGTTTTGTTGCCTCAATAAGTTGTTCCTTCTCTTACTCAAGAGCTTTCAATGATTCCTTCAACTTCTCGATTTCCAGTTGCTCTGAAACATTTTGTGTAATTTCATGCACTGAAATCTGTACCATTTGGTCAACCAATCTTTCTTTCTCTTGTTCCACCTCTGCTATTTTTTCTTGTTTTTCTTTCTCAAGGGCCATGATAATTTCTTACTGTGTAAATTCTTGTGTTGCTCGGTGCACAGAAAGTTTAACAATTTGATCAAGAAACTTTTGATTTTCTGTTTGGAACTCTTCTATTTTTGTTTTCGCTTCAGCAAACTCCTTTTCCTCAATAAATTTTTGAGTTACTCGGTGGGCAGATAGTTCCTCAATTTGTTTAACCAATTTCTTATTTTGTTCACTGAGCCGTTCAATTGTTTCTTTTATTTTTCCATTCTCAGGTATTTTTTCCTTCAAGTCCTCTTCCATTTTCTTCATATTTTGAATTAAAGTTTCATCTGTTTCTAGAATGTTCTTCAACATCTCAATTGTAAATGTGTTTTCCAATACAATGATTAGGGTTGCATTGTCATTCAACTGTTCCTTCAATTTCTTATTTTTCATTGTCAGAATTGCATTTTCTGATCTTAAAGAGTTCAATGTATTTTCTTCAACCTCTCTTGTTTTCTGTCCTTCAACTTTTCCTTTTTCAACTACGAAGTCATCATGTCCTTCAACCTCATCGTCAGATTGTTTTTCGTCGGCAGATTTAATGAACTCAAAAAGTTCATTTTCTTCTATCGTTGTTTGGATAATTGAAGCGAGCACTTGGATCATGAATGCAAAGTTAGTTGTGAAACAAGCAGATAAATTATCTATTAATAATAGATTGATACAGATAAATTTATCTTTCAAACAATTATAACACAGATAAATTTATCTGTATTAGAACTTTTTAATAATAAAAAGATACAGATAAATTTATCTATAAACCAATTATAACACAGATAAATTTATCTGTATTAAAACTTGTGTGAGGCGTTTTCATGTTTGATTAAATAGATAAATTTATGTGTTCATTATTTGTGCATATTGAAAGAAATAGATAAATTTATCTGTATTGTTTATACGTAATGTAAAAGGTACAGATACATTTATATGTTCAATAAAAATGTTTTAGATGTACTTTTCTAAAAGACAAATAATTTATTTGTTAATCAATGTTGCCTATTTAAAAAAAGAGATAAATCTAACTGTTAGTAATTTTGCCTACTTAAAAGAATAGATAAATTTATCTGTATAATCAATTGTGACTATTTAAAGTTATTTTTACCTGATTTGCAGTAAGATCTTTTAGTTCTACATTATTTAAAGTAAAATCCAACTGTCCCAACCTCCATTTTAACATTCTTGAAAATTAATGTGTTGTTTAGGCTCCACAAATGTTGTGTGCTCACATATCTAATACTAAGTAAAGATAAAGATGTATTAGTTTCATGTAAATAGAGTACTTTCAATAATATAATAGCAAGAGGTTTGAAAGGTATACCAATAGAATAATAACACATTCAGTAACTGTCTTCGGTTTATCACATTTCAGGTCAAGTGAGGAAATCAACCAGTTCTTTATTGTTGAAGACCAAGAATATTTCATCATGTCTTTCACACTTTCGACGTATTCAATGAAGACCCAGCTCAATGTTGGATCCATTCTTGGAAAAAAAGTGTCACACAAATGTACAATGTGAGCAGTCTTGCAACATCTAAACAATTGTTTTCGTTTTTCCCATTGAGTGCTTCAGTGAACTGGTTCTTCAGATCACTTACTGTCTTCCTCGGTTGTTTAGGAAACCTACTTTGGGCGAACTTACTCTCGGGTTTTGTCGTTTGTCTTGATAGATTCATTATAGTTTGCCCAGATTTGATTCTAAAGGTTAAACAGATATCTTTATCTGTAAAGCTCACTGTTTTTTGTCTCAATTTAAACTGATCTTTGCCTCTGATATATCTTCTTATTACCGAAACAACATCGTCATCAAACTTCTTGACAACTTGCTCCTGAACCTTGTTGATAACAATCCGTTCAATCAAAATTCAAAAAGGTATTTTTTTCATTTTTGTTACTTGCTGGTCAGTGAAATTGACGTTCTTCAGCAGTCTCACAGTAGCAAGAATGCTAGAGCGGTATTGTGGAATGTAGTTCTCTTTCAGTCGTGGATTAGATTTTTCTTCTTTTTTTTTTGGTGATACCTTTTCAATCTTTGCTTTTTTAGGACTCTCTTCCTCTGGGATATCTTCAAGGACTCTCTTTTTTTATACTTTTTTCATTGCTACAGTATATAAATTTATATGTTTCAATTGAAGAAAACAAACACTATATATATGTCTAAACGAAACATGAAACATATATATTTATCTGCTTTAAATAAACATGTTTTAAATAAAATAAATAAATTTATCTATTTTAAATAAACATATTTTAAATAAGACATAAATTTATCTGTTCAATAAGAACACATTAAATGTGAGTTCAATAGGACGAATAAATTTATCTATAAATTTAAATAATGCAGATAAATCTATCTGTGTACTTTCAACGTACTATCAAGCGTATAGATAAATTTATCTGTGAACTTTTTACATTATGTTAACGATATAGATAAATTTATCTGTGCACTTTAAATGTACTTTCAAATGCATAGATAAATATATCTATTGAAATACAATAGTTACATGCTGCCAACGATACAGATAAATTTATCTGCGCGCATTAAATGTGCTTTCAGATACATAGATAAATTTATTTGTGCATCTAATTTACTTCACATGTTCTCTAAATAAGACAGATAAATTTATACGTGAACCTTTTACATGTTGTGAATGATACAGATAAATTTATTTGTGTACTTTAAATGTGCTTTCGCATTCATAGATAAATTTATTTGTTCATTTACATAACTTCTTATGTTGTTCAAATAAGACAGATAAATTTATCTTTGCCATTTTAATATTCTTCCAACCGTACAGGTAAATTTATATGTGAATCTTTTACATACTGTTAACGATACAGATAAATTTATCTGTGCACTTTAAATATGTTTTCAAATGCACAAATAAATTTATCTGTTCATTTACATAACTTCTCATCTTGTTCAAACAAGACAGATAAATTTATCTGTACAATTTCAACGATTTTCTAACTGTACAGATAAATTTATCTGTGAACTTTTTTCATACTGTTAACGATACAGATAAATTTATCTGTGCATTTTAAATGTGCTTTCAAATGCACAGATAAATTTATCTGTTCAACCGCATTACTTCGCCGTTTCTTAAACACAACAGATAAACTTATCTGTCCAGTCACAACACTGAATATATGTTTATCTTTCAGTTTTGAACAATGAATTGTTTTAATAGGTTAGGTATAGTGAGGAATACATTGTTATTATCGCATTTTTAATTGAATACGTATTTATCACTTGAATCGATGAAAAGTTACCATGAAATGGAGAAGAAATCACATATAAATTCATTTTCATTGTGAAAGTGTAAGAAGTTGAAATATTGATACTAAGGAACGAGTAAAAACGATTAACTATCATTACGTTTTTAGTGAAATACGTGTTCATCCGTTCAGTGAATGAAAATTTATGATGAAATGAAGAACAAATCACAGATAAAACCGTTCTGATTGAAGAAGTGAACAAAGATGAAATACGTAAAATGAAGAATTAGTAAAAAATCTAACCTTAACGACGCAACTTGATTGAGGCGATTTCAGGTTTGAGTAAAAACCTTAGTTTGTGACAAATGAGACTCTGCCATTTCGAAATGCAAATAAATTGAGCTGAGTGCAATTTTTGCTTCGAATGCTAAATGAGAGGGAGGGAATAGATCCGTTATGTATTGTGCAAGATAACATTCAAAACGTGGTTATGGGTAGTTTCGGGAGAATGCGAATATTTTAAAACTGTTGGATCTTGCACGTTAAAATATTAGTTGATGGGTCCAATCTTTGTTGATGATGTATATATGGTCCTCTGATTGAAAGCTCCCTTTTTAATTGAGGTGAACGAAATAAGATAAGAGAGAAATATCTTTCTTTTCTTTTCTTTTCTTTTCTCTCTTATTTATCCAAACAAAACGGAGAGAAAACATGATCTTTTTTCTCTTTTTTTTCTCGTATGTTGCCAAATAGATTGTTAGTCTCTTGTATAGGATATTTAAAAAGTTTTGACTCTTAAATGGTTTATTTTACCTAGAAAAAAGAGAAAACAAAAAAGAAAAAAGTTTATTTGATATAATTTTTTGAGAATAGCTTTTTTTCTTTTTAGATTTTTGTTAAATATTCAATATGTCTTTATTTTGTACTTTTAAATTATAGTATTTGAAATAATGATATTTTTTAAGAAATAAAGCTGATTTTTTAATTGAGAGTATTACGGTCACTTCATTACAAAAAAAGTTAGTGTCTTGAATACGTATATGTTTTTTTTCTTGGAAATTGAAATAAAAAAAGTCATTGAACTTTTTAGACATGCCAATCAATCTAGCTTAAAATCTAGTTTTTTGCCAAAAAAAAAACATCTTATAAATGCCAAACAGAGACTTATTTCGATACCCACTAATCATAAGAACCTATGAGAGCTCTATTCCAATACTTCTATTATTTGACTTTGACCCAGATGAGATTGCTTCAAAATTAACAACTCTTGTTGAATAAAACATTGAGTTTCACAATTATTTCTTCGAGAACAGGTAATAATTTGAAGACGGCATTCAGTTTTTCTTTTACCAAAAAGGGTGACTTGCTGCCTATCTCGGATTCAGCATTTTTATAATGCGTATATTAATATATTTTGATGATTTATCCCAAAAAAAGAATTTATCCGAAAAACATTTTTTGGAATAAAATTTATCCAAAAAAAGAATTTATACAAAAAATTAAATTGATCTGGCATCGATAATTATTTGGTAGATCAAATCACACCGATTTTAAAAGCAGCAAATGACAAACATAATTTTAAAAGTAACCGATACATTTTTAATACTAATGTAATCCAATTATATAGTTGTCGATTTTGATCAATTTAATTTTTTACATGATATTTTCATCAAACTTTACAATATATAACGCTCATATCAACGATATAAGCCCAATTAATACACACAATTCATTTGTTAAAATTTAGAACATGACCCTACATTAAGGGCAATATAGTTGTACGTCAGTATAATCATATGTTAAGGAAATATATAGTAGACATGTATTGATTAGGCACACCACCGTAATATGTTGATTTCGTTGTATACAGCAATACAATAACTAATATATATACATTATAGTGGAGTTGGATTAGATTGATATCGGATTAAATAAATTTAATCCACAACTAACCAACTTATCTCATTTTTCTCACTCAATTCCACTCACTCATTTACCTACCAGTTGGTGCAAGTTGTCGAAATAAAGCAGATTAACAAATTATTTGGCACACATCAATATCTAAAAGAATGTTGTTTAAGAAAGACAAAATATACAACATCTTTATTTCAGTTTATAAAAGAATATATTTAGTGTTTAAGAAAGATCAAAATACACAAAACTTTATTTCAAAATTTAAAAGACTATTTTTATAACTCAAACTTGAGCAGCCAAACATGTTAACGTTAAATTTCACCGTTGGCCAATCTGCATTTTCAATTTCTCCACTTTATGGCCTTGTTTGGGCTATTTTGTGTGATTTTTACTAATTTTTTATTTTTTTGAAATTTTATTTTCCGATCATTTTTTCTAAATTTCTTGAATCATCTTGATCAGAAAAATATTAAAAGTAAATTTTCTTAATGAAATGATAAAAAAAAGTTCATTAAAAATGAGAATAAACAATGCAAAGTTTGACCTATTGATTTATTTGTTTACTTTTGTCTATTGTGAAAAATAGGATTTCCCTTCTTCTTCTTAAGAAAATAATATTTTAAAATTTTTATCAATCGCATTCACGAATCAAAAACAACAAGAAAAAAACACAACACACATATGACTTACGTGAAAAAATCCAACGGGTAAAAAACCACGGGACTTACAAAATTCAGGAATTAAGCACTAAATCACGAACAGTTGCAATACAACTTATAGACTCTTTGATCAACTCTTCAATCTTCTTGTCCTAAGCTTGTATATCGAATTCTCGTTCATCGTTCTCCTCTTGATTCCTACTGTAAAGAATCATAGTAGCAGCTTCTCCAGCGGAATTCTCCGTCGGAACTTAGAACGCCATGTAAGCTTTTCTCTCGAATGATCTTCGTTGAATTTTGGAGACCCGATCAAACCTTTGATGTGATCTTAAAGTTCTATATTCTAAATATTCAAATATCGATTTTCGTGTCCCTTAATGACCTTTTTGTATAGATCATTAAATCCCTAGGCAGATAGAGTTTTAATAGATTTAAAACTGCTTAAAGTCCGCTCGAGCGAGCCTTTTGGCGCTCGAACGATCATGTAGCTGAATTTTTCTATCAAATCTTGCTTTAGTTGCTTGTACCATAGACTTACTAATTTGTACCATAAACTCTATTTTCAATAAGGACTCTCTTATCAGATCACACACACTAAGATGGATAAGAACTAAATTCTTAAAAGCTCTAAAGACACAAACTCTTATAAATCCTATCCTCATCCAAATAATAAATCATATCCTCATCCAAATAAGAGTTACATATCTACAAAAAAACCTTGAATTGCCATACAAAATAAAATATAGAAATTAATTTATAATTTCTTTACATATTATTTAACTTTTTTATATTTTGATTAAAAATTTATTTTTTTGATTCATCCTGACAAGAAAAATCCAAAAACTTGGACTAGGCTCTCTTGCTTTTAATAATAATTTGAAATAGCACAAAAGTTTCGGTACTGAAACTTCCAAGAGATCTCAAGAGTTGAACTTTAGAAACTTCAACCAATAAAAATTAACAACTTGAGGTGTTTCACTATTCAGGTTTTTCCATTCCTCAAATAAATTGGCACGTATCTCCATTTCTACTTTATGATATTTAAAATAATGAATCTATTTTGACTGTTTCGCCTGTTCACATTATAGAGTTGGTCAAAAATGTTATACATACAAAAAATTGAATGGACAAAACATTGAAAACTATATATTTATAATAAATTTATCGTAAAAAAATGGACAACAAGTATGATTTTAATATTGAACTGTATAATTCTTTTAGAATTAATGTGATCTATTTATTTAGTTGTCGTTATTCAATTACTTTAATTTTTACACGAATATTTTTTTAATAATTTTTACAATATGAACGGTTCGAATCTTTAAGATGGATTCACTCTAATAGTATTTGAAAAAAATGCGGAAAACCCCATTTCTCTTTAAAAAATTGTTGAGGATTTCAATCCATAAATTAATTCTTATTTTCTGACCTTCCTAAGTTCTAAGCCAAACTAGTCTATAAATTAATGCATTCTAACCTTCTAGGCCAAAGACAGCCAGAGAGAGATCATCAAGAACAAAATGGTGAGGCATTTGGTGGATTTGGTAGGTGGCGATAGTGGTGGCGGTAGTGGAGATGAAATGGGTTTTGGGCCGGGTGCTTCTGGGTTCGGATTCTTGTTCCTGCTCTGCATGTTTGTCACGTCTCTTTCAATCATATCCATGGTTATATTTGCATGTGTGGATGATCCAGACAAAACTCGGGGAGGTGGGGGTGCCAATAGTACCGGCGGTGGTTGCGGCGCAGGAGGTGGCGGAGGTGGCGGTGGAGGTGGCGGAGGTGGAGGCTGCGGCGGAGGTTGCGGAGGTGGAGGCTGCGGCGGAGGCGGATAGCAATCCTGCTGACAAAAATGGAAATCCAACGGGGAAGGTGGTGGCTGGTATACTGATGAGGTTTTCAATTTAGCTGATACACCTATAGCGGAAATACTTTTATGTTTGGAAATACTTCTATGTAAGGACATGTGAAATAATTATTTATTTGTTTATTTTATTTTATTTATTTTGATTTTTAATAAATTTTTTATTATTTAGTCAAATTATTGTACTTCTCGTTTATTTTCGTAGAGAAGAATCGAAAAAGTAAATCAATTTGACTAAATTAAAAAAAAAATCAGGTCAAATAAGCCAAAAAGATAAATATTATGATGTTTATTTCGTTTTCAATGAATTTTTTTACTTTTGATTAATTATTTTTAACTTTTTGGTTCCCTGATTGAGCCGATTTAAAAAGTAAAATTTTTTTAATTAAAAGACGAGAGAAATTCAAAAAAGGGAGAAATAAACAAAAAGTACAAAATTTAGTCCAAACAAAGCCATACTCTTGTATATAGGAATAATACCATTGTAAGAAGGGATGTTTGGAATAATGGTTTTTAAAAAATTTGTTTTATTTGTTATTAATATTTAAAAAAATATTGATTTTTTTTTACCTTTTCTACTCATTTTAACGAAGAAATCAAAAAAGTGAAACAAAGATATTTGAAAAAGTCCACGTAATAAAACAAGCCAAAAAACACAACTCATTTTTGCTCATGTTTTGATTTTAGACATTCATGGTTGGTATAATATTACTAAATAGTTGTTCTCAAATGAAGTTAATTAGGATTGACCATATAAGATTAAAAAGTAATATCACAAATCAAAGGATTAAATCAAGAACAAGTTGACATATCATCGTGAAAAATGAGGATAAAGCCTATAAAATAAAAGTCATCATATAAAAAAAGCCGAAGTTAACTTACTGAAGATTGCAAGATTTAAATTCAAATAAACAACCAAGTTGTGTATGACTTAGAAAAAATCATTACCCAGATTATCTCTCCCACCCACTCAATTTTTGCTTTCTTTTGCTTTTTCTTGTTCATTGTTCTAATACATTTATGTGGGAAATTATTAGAAAATAGTTTTGAACCATATTGATAAGCTAACTTGAAGCTAATTTTTTAAGTGAACTCACATATGGGTTAAAATGGGTTTAGGTGGTGATGTATTCATCTCCAAAAAAAGATGAGCTTTAAGTAGTTAGTCGATGGAAAGTACTAAGTGGTGGATGAAAAATTAATCTCAAAAATTATGAAATGAACTTGATTGAAAGATGGTAATTAAAACTTGTCCCCACATTAGGAAGTTAAGAGAACTAATTTTGTCGGTTTATATATTTCTACCTTAGACTTGGGAGCTGGGGTTATCCAAATTTGTAAACCTAGATAGATCTATCCAAGTGTGAGTTTGAATTTGGCTCTAACCCAAAATACACACACGCATGCCGCTGCTGCCACCCATCCATTCGGTCGTCCAAGCCAAATCTAGTTGGGCTTTGGAGAGTTTTTTTTTATTTTAAAATAAAATTCCAATATTGTGTAGTTACTATTTCGAAACGAATCGGTTTGTTACCATTACAACGTAATTAGGTGTGTCAGTTTGAATTATATCTGTTCACTTCAAATCAGCTAGGAATGACAATTATTTGAACATGACTGAAAAAAACCTCAATCCTATAAATTAAGCCATTCGGGTGAGTTTTTTATTTTTTCTAAAAAACAGTAACACTGTTTTTTTAATAAAAAATAAAAATAAAATAAAAATATTCTCTAATTATAAAAAAATGTTTCAAACACAAAAAAATAATTAGAAAATAATTTATTATTAATTTTTTATTTTTAAATAGTTTTTCCATTAAAGTTAATAGAAATATTGACAGTTGGACTAATTTGATGCAAAACTAAACCAGATGGGAGATTAGTAACATTTCAAAAATCACATAGAAGGTAATTTATATTTTGGTAAATCTTAAGGGAGGTCAATGTAATTTACCCTATTCTTTCTTGTACAGTATACAGTAAACAATGTATGTTTATTTACGGTTTGGATTTCTCTCATCAAAACGAAAAGATTAAGTAAAAGTTTTTGATCAAAATATATAAAAAAATATTTAGAAAAATAAAAACTAGCCAATAAGCCCCCTTTTGTTTAATAGTTTTTTATTAGATCCCATCGAAGAAATAAAGATTTTGATTAAGAAATTTTAGAATTTTAGGAAAAATAAAAGTTAACAAAATTCCAATTATTTTTCTCAAACTAATAAAAGTAATCTTATTCGGTGATCCAACTCCATTTTTTAAGAAATGGTGAGGCCTCCGTTTATCTTCTCTAGCCACAATATTGATGCACTTTGATTATTTAAATTATTTGTATTGTAGATCTTATAAAAATAAAATCAATCATACAGAAAAGTAAGCTAGTTGAATATTAATAATAGCATGGTTGGATTACATTGATCTTAAAAAAATGAAAGAGAATTATGATTTTGAGAGTATGCCATACATTTTTTTAAAGATCAATATACTCCAAACATCCATATTTCCATCTTCAATCAACTTAATTCTTTGCAAGTATTATATTTTTAGCAAGTATTACTATACAAATTATTTCATTCATCGCGGAGTTGTCCCATTAAAAATACCATAATAAAAAATAAAAATTTTTCCATTGACTTAAAAAGATAAGGAGGATAGTGTATAGAATTTGTCACGAGGTTGAATTCTTTGCCTTAGGGAACGGAAGGATTTTTTTCGTCATTTAGAACAATACTTTTTAAAATACTAAAAACCTATCTATCGCAAAAGATTATTGTTAAAGGCTCGTCCATTCCCAATCCCAAAGGACAATAAAAAAGACGACTTTTGAGAGTTAATTAATTCCTTAACCTCTATTCGAGCATGACATAACATCAATTTTAATCATTGATTTTAATGGTCATGTACATTGTTTTAACATTATTTGTAGGAGTCAACTAACTTTTCACATCTTAACATAGATTTTACATTGGTCCTAAAATTATTTAGAATAATGGCCACAAAATACTAGCTAATGACTTATTCTGATACCAACTGATCATAAGAACCTCTTAGCACTCTATTCCAATTCTTCTATTATTTGAGTTTGACCTAGATGAGATTGCTCCAAATTAACAACTCTTGTTGAATAAAATATCGAGTTTCAAAATTATTTCTTTAAAACCAAGAATAATTTAGAGACATTAGGCATGTGAGTGCACTCAAGGAGTTTGCTACTATTAAGGCAAGTATTTAATATTGTTAAGTGGTCATAGCTTCACAATCTGCCTCTTGCCTGTGATCGAGAATGTAAGACTTTTGCCGAATTACTCATAAGAAAAAAGTTCAGAGTTAATCCTACTTAGTTGAGAGAATCTTTGGGCCTGTTTGGGCAAACTTGCTTATTGATTTATTAACTTATTTTTGTTATAAACTTGCTTATTTAGCTTATTGGCTTATTTTTACTTATTTTCATATTTTCTGAACTTTTTTTTTATATTTTGATCAAAATTTTTTACTTTTTTACCTCATCTCAATGAAAGTAGACTAAAAAGTATAATAGTTTGACTAAATGATAAAAAAAAATTCACTAAAAAAGTTTACTAAAAACAAAAAGTCAACTTAGTCAAATAAGCAAATAAGTCAATTTACTCATACAGAACCATATACATAAAAGGGCTGGCAAATATACACAACTTTATTTCATTTTGAAAAGGATTATTTTTATAACTTGAAATAGTGTTGCAACAGTTAACAATATTTTGAATGCTGTACTGAATAGAGTATTGATTTTTTTTATTAGTATTGTACATATTAGTATCAGTAAAAATATGGATATCATTTTAGATTTATCACTATAAAATAT
>JAOTRH010091663.1:0-16502 GCA_034768845.1 Heliamphora exappendiculata
TATTTTTACTTGATTAATGAAAGATACAACAAGTTAACAAGATTTAAGGTGACAGCGTCGTTGACGAACAAATATAAATCTCAATTAAGTTGGTATTATAGATTATAGATGAAGGTTGAAGATTTAAGGCGCCAACAAACTTCATAAAATAATTAGTATAAAGTTGTATACTAAAAATTATAATTTTAGTTTTAGTATTTAATTTTATTTTTTAATAAAATTAATTTTTTTATTTTCTGAGAATCTTAATAAGCAATGTGTGCATTTCTTTATTTATTTAATATTGTGCATGGATATTTTTTATTTTATATAATATTTAATGTGATGTGTAGAGTTCGATTTACACACGGCAGACCAAATTAATGGTTCTTGTGGAGTATAAGTTTTTAATTCACAGTTTAGATGGAATTGGGCAAACCATCCGTATGACTGTAGTACATAATTTTAGTAAACTTGTCTTGTAACATCCCGACCCTTCACATAGCAACGATATTATCCGCTTTGGGTAAAGCCCTCACGGTTTTGTTCTTCCTAGGGGGTCACTCATCCTTGCATTGCTTCCGCTCAAGCACGCTTAACTAAGCAGTTCTGCTAAGATATCTACCACCTGGAAAAATGTCTCGTTGAATATAAGGGTCCAAACTTTTTCTTCTATACCCCAAGAACTCCCTCTCTCTTTCCGATGTGGGATACCAAGATATCACAATCCACTCTCCTTAAGGCTGCACGTCCCTGTACAGTAGCCTGTCAGTCCTTACCAACCCGCCCACTCAGTAGCCCACTCACGTGTCACGCGAGACAGCATGGACCCACACTCGGAGGTGAGGAGAGTCAGCTCTGATACCATTTGTAACACCTCGACCCTTCACATGGCAACGATATTGTACGCTTTGGGCAAAGTCCTCACGATTTTGTTCTTCCTATGGGGTCACCCATCTATGTATTGCTCTCGCTCAAGCACACTTAACTAAGGAGTTCTGCTAACGTTTCTACCACCTGAAAAAAGGCCTCGTTGAATGTAAGGGTCCAAGATTTTTCTTTTATAGCCCAGGAACTCTCTTTCCTTTTCCAATGTGGGATACCAAGATATCACATGTCTTGGTTACGGAGAGCAGATAATAGCACCGTCTATTGTTCCGACTCGCTGCGCTAGTACATTTTGTGTGTATTGAACATGCCACGTTGGGGTAATTAATTTTATACTAATTACATAAACTAATTTACATCTCACGGTTGTTATGAGTACTTATACTCTTAATCTCAAAATAATTATTAGTTGCGTATATTTAATATCCGTTATTTTGATTCATTAGATGGTGCAATCTTTTATGGGTCAATAATCTCGGTGAATTAGATAATGGTATTAAGTATATAGTAGATATTAATTATTGATGAAATTCGCATCTCGAATAATCAGGATTGATGATACCCCTTTAAAGAAACTTATAAGTTTTGACCGAGTCAAACTCAGCAGGTGAATTTTATAATTTAGTAGTTAAATAAGTTAAGCAAAAGGTCTTAAATTTTTTTTAAAAAAGTCGATTAAATATAATTGTCAGTAATTTAATTTAATTAGCAGGAATCTGTAATCTTAACGTAAATAGAATAAGTAAGTATTTAATAACATGAGCTCTAATACTACGATTTTAAGAATAAAGTTGAGAGTGCAATTATAATTATTTAGTGGAATAAATTATAATTTATGTTTTTATGAAATTGCTTCTGGATTGAGTCAAGATTTCATAATTACATTGAAAGCCAATGTCTTATTTTCTCTACAGGTCTCTGTTGTTATTTATTTATATGCTGTTATAAAACCTGACGCATTAATTCATTATTATTTAATTAGTGATTAGGTAGCTAGAGTTTTCACGTTCTCTGAAAATCCAAAGCTTAATCAAAAAGATTTTGAAAAATACGATAAATCAAAGTTCACACTTTGTTCGCATTTAGAATTCATGAATACAGTAGAAGACTTGTGTCAGATATTTGACTAGAAGTCAAAAATCGCGACGGATCGTTGACTGAATGTTGTTGCAGCAATCGAAATCAACCAACCATATTTCGAAAGGTATAATCTTAAAACTAACTTTCAGAGTATTACCGAATTTTATTTTGATTGTTCGATATCAAAAGTTTTAATCTGGAGTCAGTTTATGCGTTTACCTGTCTAGTTTTTTTTTTTTGACTAAAATTATAAATATAATTTTAGTATCTTGGCAGTTTACCCCAACAATTGGTATCAAAACCATCTTTCATTATGTATGATTTTTATCATGAGTTCGGATGGATTTAGATTGTGCTAACTTAGGTTTTACAGGCAATTTAATCTCAGCTTTTAATGGTCATTATTTATTATGCATGTTTGATTGCATAGCCTGAATGATGATTATTAAAAAAAATTTAATCACGATGGTTAATTATGGTAAATTAATTGTGAACTCCTCGGATGCATAAAATTATTGTAAAAAGTACGGATTATTTTTTTATTTTTAGTTCTTGTAAAAAAAATTTATTTTTATGTAATCGAAAAACAATATACGAAGAAAAAGAAAAAAAAAGTTGAAAGCCATAGTGCTTTGATGTTTAGGATTCAAGAATGGTTGGGATTATTATGCTCTATCATGGAATGTTTTGATTAAAGCATGAATTCATGATATTAAGTAACATGGTGATGATACATAGGATGATCACAAATCTCAAGCCAACAATGGGAATCAATTATTAAGGCCACATGGATCAACATTTTTTACTAATACATTGAAAAGATTCATCTTGGAATTCAATGTTAATTCAAGGCACATGGTTCGATCCAATAGGATTCTAGAATGACCAAGCTTTATTTCATGATTCTTGATGCACTTGAACTATTAAGGCCACGATGTAAATCCAATTAGTTAATTCATAGTCCTATTAAAATTGCGCCTTGGAAGCTTATGTCAAGCCAAAACTAACGCAATCAGCAAGCGGCAGACCTAGTTCGATGCGGTGTGCGGCGACAATTTTTTTTAGTAGGACTCTGATTTGCACTAACGGAATATTATAAGGTTTTTGATCGATTACAAAGTTATGATAGAATCAGAATATTAGAATATTAAAATTTTAATTTTAATAAGATTGTAAATTCTTTAGAAAAATAAAAACTCTTTAATTAAAAAATTAGAGATAGACCTTAAAAGTCAAAATTTAATGCGTTTATTTATTTAAATGTGTAGATACTTTTATTTTGGTTTATTTATTCTATTTTGTTTTAATTAATTCTGATTAATTTAAAATTATTTTTTTGTAATGAAAAAATAAAATAAAATTTTCTTTAATTAAATTTTTTTAAAAAAATTTTGAAATTTTATTTGTTACATAAAAACACGTTTGAAAATGATTTTTTTTCTTTAAAAATATCGAATATCTTGAAAAAATATGACGGTTAATTTTGAGTTTTTTGAATTAATTAAAAAGAATTTAATTTTAATAATTTTTTTTTGAAATATCTGTAACGAAAAAATAAAATAAAATTCTTAATTTTTATTTAAAGTTAATTTTTTAAAATAAATAAAATTTAGGAATTTTTTTTGTTACAGATAAAAACACGTAAAGATGGTTTACAAATTAGAATCTTTTGCAACGTGTGATTATTAAAAATTATAAATTTATTTTAATTAAACATATTTTATAACTCTCAAAAATATTTTAAAAACTAAATGAATTGAAGTAATTTATTCACAGATAAATCCTGTAGTATTCATCTCTTGTTCGTAGGTGATGTAATTAATTTTGCGTATTGGTATTAAGGCTTTCGTCTCCATCGGACAGAGTTATTTACGAAATTACCAGTACGAACCTCCTTTAGAGATAATTCTGAATAATTATTTGTCACGACTCATTTTTAAATATGGCGTATGTGACCGACCAGTAAGTCAAAACTCACCAAAAATCTATATTTTCTTTTAACTTTCACTTTATTTTGTAAATTGCCGACAATACCTTTTTTTTTTAATAAAAAGAGAAAAGAAGTTAATTAGACTTTTCCAGAATCTCATTTCAATACAAAATTCCAGAGTTTACTAGTAGTGAAATAACATCCAACATTATTAAAAACATATATCCAAGTGCTAAATAGAGAATCATATGCTAAATACGAAAAATAAAATCACCGAAATTAAATGAAAATCATGAAAATATGAACAAAGTTGGAACCAGTAATTATTTTTTCTGCCCCAAAGTTGGAATCTTTGGGTATTATTGTCATGTTCCCTCGAGTAGAGACCTTTAGTATTATTTTTCTATCTTCTCAGAGCAGAAATTTTTGGTGTTATTTTCTTTTTCCTCCAAAGCAAGGACCTTTAGTATTCTTTTTCCGTTCCCCCGAGTAGCAAGGATCTTTCGGTATTCTTTTTCTGTCCCCCGAATAGTAAGGACCTTTGATATTCTTTTCCCATCCCCCAGAGTAGGGATTTTTTGGTATTATTTTTCTATTCCCCCGAGTAAGGACCTTCTGGTATCTTTACTGTCCCCCCGAGTCGAGACCTTCTGAACTTTTATCAATACATTTATTGTGTATTCAAAACTCATGTGTTCAGAGGTTTATTAATCCAATAAAAATATAGCAGACATTCATGGTTTAGTTTTCATTTCGAGATCTCATAAACATGTGAAAAAAAGATAGTAAAATAAAATATCTAAGAACTCACCAATTTAAACCAAAACTCGGTCAGTTAGTTCTTGTCTACGAATTTCTGATCTAAAAAGCAACATGCAAAAATACTGATTTAGTAAAGAAAAACAAAACTATTTTATTTTCTAAACTTTAAGTTTAACTTTTTAACTTCATTAAAATCTCTATCCAAGCTAATTAAAATAGATAAGAAGAATTTTTAATTTTGTAACCTTTAAAAAGATCGTATAGTTTAAATTCTTAAAATTTTGTTTTATTATATTTTTCATTCTTTCTCATAAAAGCACTTACAATGTTTATTTTATACATAACTTAGTTTAATAAAAATTTTATTTTAAATCTAATTAGAGTCAAACTTATAATAAAAAAAAAACTTGCAATTTAATTTTCTATACTCCGTTTAAAAGAAGAAATTGCAGTTTAAAATCACTTAAAATACTAATTTTAGTATAATACCCGTAATTTGTAAACTTTTATTAAGGACATTTTGTAAACTTAAATTAACAAGCTTTAACACATGGTCCAAAATTTAGACTAATCAATATTTTATTAATCTAAAAACTTAGATGCAAGAAAATCTTTTATTTTAAAATACCTTATTTTCATTAGAATTTTTGTTAACTCATAAAATGTAAAAGTCTTTTATTCCAATTTAAATTCTTATAAAATAAAATTCTTTTAACATTCTTTATAATCACTTTACCTTTTTAAATTATACACTTGAGTTTTACAAGTAACAAACAGTCCAACCAATTCTCAGCATCACATGCCCACAATGATACAAATGCATATATACAGTGCAATATCACCCATAGATTTGAAATTTTAATAAGAAAATTCTGTTATTCTATTTTATTTTAAATCTAGCCTTTAATTAAACAATTAATAATAAAAACCTTATTAGTGATTTGCAAAACAAACAAACAATTCCCAACATTCACATCTTCTTCATGAATTTATTTGGTTTAATTTAAAATGATAGCTTCAAGAATAAAATTTTGATTTCTAACATTTAACATTTCTATAAAAATACTTTTAATTGATTTTAAAATTTAATTTCGCCCAAATTAAAATTTAATTTTTGCAAATAACAAACAGTCCCTATGTTAAGGAAAAAACCAAATCAAAAGAAAACCCCCAACATAGAAATACAACTCACGCACATATAAGCTAAACAGCAATACCCGAACACACACACCCATAGAGCTGTAACACACACCCAATGAGCCTTCCTAATTAAATTACACATGCAACAGTGTCGTTCCTACCTCGCATGATAACGTGCAACTGCCACTCGCGGTGGTGCTGGTGGTGTCTGGTGAGAGAGAGAGAGAGAGAGAGAGAGAGAGAGAGAGAGAGAGAGAGAGAATAGTTCGGCGGCGGCGTGGGGTGGCGACGGGATCGCCGGCGGTGGTGGTCAGAGGAAACGGCGCAGGAGATGGCAGGCGGGGTGGAGCAAAGGCGTCGAGAGGCGGGCGTGCGTGACGCCTGTGTTTCTTCCCTTCCCTTCCCTTATTTTTTTTTTCTTTTCTTTCTGACTTCCCAAACCTAACAACCCAATATACTCCTGAGGCAGGCTCCTTTATCCTAATATACTTATATATACTGAAGGAGAAAAGGTAACGGTGGCTTAAGATAATTATGTTTGGGATTCAATCCCTTCAGTTTTAAAATTTAAGCCTATTAAACTGCAATTACCTCCATTAATTGAGAATTAATTATTATTATATATATATTGGTGTATATTATTTTTATTATTACTATTATTACTATTCTTTTAACTGATTTTATGTATTCAATTTATAATTAAATATGATTAAATACATTCTATTATTATTTTTATTATTCATGTATATGTATTTATACTAGTAGATATATACATCTTTATTAATGATTATAATTATTTTTGCATTAAATGTTTCATTATTATTATTATTATTATTATTTTAATGAGCATTATAATTGTCATATTCAATTGTTAACGTTGTGACCAACAACTCATTAATAATTTATTATAATAATAATTATTATTAATTTAATTTATGTCATTATATTATTATTATTTTTTCGAGATATCGCATTATTAGTTTTAGATCATTTCTCTATCTGAATGACTCAGTGCGAAATGATTGATTCAAGATTAAGTGATAGTATACACTTAGTTATAAATAATAGTATTATATCAATCTGAGTCACTGCTATTATTTATATGACCGAAATTACGTCAGTTATTTAATTTTGATTGGTAAGATCTATTGTCTAGATAGTAAAATTAATAGGAATTGATCTATTTGGACAAATGATGAATAGTAGACGTCTTTTTTATCGAAGCATGCTATTCACGGTGTACCAGGCATGTTATTCACGGTGTACCAGGCTGCTGGTAAAAAAAATTTAAATGGTAGAGGAAATCGATTTTAAAATAAAACTCAAAATTTTGCTCATTATAATTAATAATTTTTAATTATGTGATTCTCAGGATTAAAATGACTTTCAATCCACTCGTAGCTATACTCAAATAAAATAAACTTACGAGTACTAATTATGTTGACTGAAAAAGAAATACGAATATAGCTTTAACTATCGAGAGTATTCTTAGGATGCTAGAACATATTTTTATTTCTGAAAATAGTTTTTCCTCTAAGCTGAAAGACAAGAAAAAAAAAGTTCAGAAACAGGGTGACAAGATTTCAAGGTAGTTAGTGGGCCACATGTTGGTGTGAAAACGCCGAAAGACAGATATTTTCATTGCAACCAAACAAGTCGCTAGAAAAAGCAATGCTTAGTTTATCTTAACAAGCAGAATAACAAAGGTAATTTCTGTTCACTAGTTGTGAAAATATATTTAGCAATGTTATCCACCAGTACCTAGTGTATAAATGCGGGAACCACTAATCATATCTGCAATTCATTGCAGGAGTTTCAAAAAATCTGACAACTTAGTTATGGAAAAATTTACCTACACATGAGCAATAATACAAGAGTGACAGCAGTTGCAATGAGATATGTCACTCTCAGTTTTAGTAAAGATCAGATTTTTATATTGAGAGATTGTCTCGATATAAGGTCCATTAGAAGGAATTTAATTTATTTTTTTAAATTGGTTAAAAATAAATATTTAGTTTACTTTAATAACTCTGTGGTTATTAAGGATAACAAATAGTTTATCTGTTCTGGTACATTGGTGAATGATCTTTATGTTATTACTTCAATCTCTCATATATTGCAGCTGAATGAATTAAGTAATACATCTAATTTATCATTTAAGAGAAATAAACCTTCTTTATTGAACCAAGCATATCTTTGGCACTTACGCCTTAGTTATATGAATTTAAAAAGGATAAATAAACTGGTTAAAGATAGATATTTGAATTTATTGGAAGTGAATGCATTTCTAGTCTGTAAATTCTTCTTGGAGGGTAAAATGATCAAGAGGTCATTTTCGGCCAAACGCTATAGAGCTAAAAAACGATTGGAACTTGTTCACTCTGACTTATGTGGACCTATGACTATCTAAGCTAAAAGAGGTTTTGAGCATTTTGTCATTTTTATTGACGATTATTCAAAGCATTGAAACATTTATTTGATGCACCGTAAGTCTGAATACTTTAAAATTTTTAAAGTAATTAAGACATAAGCGAAAAAGCGTCTAGAGAGATGTATCAAGAAACTTCAGCCTGATCGTAATAGCGAGTACCTCTTTGAAGAGTTTAAAAATTATTTGTTAGAGGGGGGGATTACATCCCAGTTGACTGTACCGAGCACTCCATAACAGAATAGTGTAGCAGAAAGAAAGAATATGACTCTTTTAGAGATGATGAGGTCTATGATGAGTTATTCGAACTTATTCGATTCGTTTTGAAAATTTGCATTATAGACAATAGATTATATTTTAAACTTGGTACATTTTAAATCAGTACCTTCTACTCCCACATAATTGTGGACCGGGCACAAGTCTAGTCTAAGACATATTCAGATTTTAGGGTATCAAGTACACGTGCTGAAAGGGAACACATATAAGTTGGAATCAAGAATGGAAGTTTGTTTCTTTATTGCATATTCTAAGGGAACGAAGAGTGGGTCATTTTATAATTTTAAAAATCAGAAGGTCATTGCCAAAGCTAATATTCGATTCTTGAAAGAGGATTATGTAATAGACTACAAGTTCAAGAGTATAAATGTTCTAAAAGAGCTGAGAGAAAATACTAGTAGTACAGTAGAGGCGCCACTGAGAAGTGTTATCGATATTCTATTACCTCATCGTAGTAAGAGGATTATCCGGACACATGTAAATCTTGAACTAGATCAGGGTGCTACTATTAACATGTCAGTTTCACAACCTAAAGAGCATGTAGGAAATGGTGCACAGGGTTCAGAATCAGTACAGCGTGTCACTGCTAGTACACAGACGCAGGTTGTGCCTCGTCGTAATATGAGGGTTGTTCGTCAACTCGATCGGTGTATGTTCTTAGGAGAGTCTTTTGACAGAATTTCAAAAGAATTAGATACTGAACCATGTAACTACAATGAAGCACTACAAAATAAAGATGCAATTTCATAGCAAAGGACCAGGAGCACATGTTGTGCAAGTTTAAGAGATCAATTTATAGACTTAAGTAGGCATCCATGTCTTGAAACACTCAACTTGATCAAGCCATTAAGTTTTATTATTATTTATCAAAGTTCTGACAATTTCTGTGTGTACAAGAAGCGTGATGGAAGTGTGGTGGTGTTTCTAGTACTCTATGTGGATGATATCTTACTCAACGAAAATGATATGGGGGTATTATCTTCGGTGAATGTATAGTTATTCGACTAGTTTGATATAAAAGACTTGGGAGAAACCAGTCACATCATTGAGATCAAATTTGAGTGAGATCAGAAATAGAGGATGTTGAGCTTATCACAAGCTATTTATATGGAATCACTCTATCCAAGGATCAGTATCCTAAGACACCTGTTGAGATAGAAAAGATGAAGGCAGTTCCTTATACTTCGGTTGTAGGAAGACTCATGTATGCTATGCTTTGTACTAGACCCAACATCTGTTTTGCTATCGGCATAGTTAGTAAATATCAATCTAATCTAAGAAAAGAGCATTGGACAGTAGTAAAGCATATAATCAAGTACCTGAAAAGGATAAAAGATTATATATTAGTTTACCAGGCAGATAGTCTAGTACTTTTGGGGTACTCATACTCGAATTTTTAGTTAGATAAAGATTCCCAAAAGTCTATCTCGAAATATGTGTTTACCTTAGGAGGTGGAGCCATAAGTTGGAGGAATATCAAGCAGTCCTGCATTACTGATTCCACCATAGAGGTCGGGTACGTCGCAGCTTCTGAAGCAGTCAAGGAGGCCATTTGGCTCAAGAACTTCTTGTTGGATCTAGATGTGGTGCGTTCAGTACAGTCGACTTTTACACTTTATTGTGACAATAGCGGTGTTGTTGCCATCCCGAAAGAACCAAGAGCTCACAAGAAAGAAAGCACATCGAGCATAAATATTACTTGATATGAGAGATTGTACAAATTGGTGATGTTGTTGTAACCAAGATTACATCAGGAGACAAACTTGCAAATCTTTTTACAAAGAGGTTACTAGCTAAAACTTTTGAAAGTTATGTAGAGGAGATGTGAGTCATATGTATGGCAGTGTAGTTCTAAGTATACTGAAAATTATGATTTTAGTTTTAGTATTTAATTTTATTTTTTAATAAAATTAGATTTTCTCCTTTATGATAATCTTAATGAGCAATGTATGCATTTCATTATTTATTTGATGTCGTGCATAGATGTCTTTTATTTTATATAATATTTAATCTGATGTGTAAAGTTCGGCTTACACACAAAAGACTAGATTAATGGTTTCTATGGAATATAAGTTTTTAGCTCACAATTTAAATAGAATTGAAAAAATCATCGATACGACTGTATCACAGAGTTTTAGTAGATCTGTCTAGGTTACAGGGAACAGATAATAGAGTCGTCTATTGTTCCGACTCGCTGTGCAAATACACTTTCTGTGTATTGAAATGACCACGTTGGGATAATTAATTTTATACTGATTATATAAATTAATTTACACCACATGATAATTATGAGTGCTTATACTCTTAATTCCAAAATAATTATTATTTGCGTATATTTAATATTCGTTGTTTTGATTCATTAGAGGATGCGATCTTTTATGAGTCAATAATCCCGGTGAGTTGGATAGCGGTATTAAGTATATGGTGGATATTAATTATTGACGAAATTCACGTCTTGAATAATCGGGATTGATGATAGCCCATTAAGAAAACTTAAAAATTTTGACCGACCCAAACCTTGCAGGTGAATTTTATAACCCGACAGTTAAATAAGTTAAGCGGAAAGTTTTAAGAAATTTTCAAATAAGTCGATTAAATATAATTATCAGTAATTTAATTTAATCGGAAGGTATTTGTAATCTTGACGTGGGGAGAATAAATAAGTATTTAATAACATGAGCTCGAATACTACGATTTTAAAAATAAGGCTGGGAATGCAATTATAATTATTTAGTAGAATGAATTATAATTTATATTTTTATGAAAGTACTTATGGGTTGAGGCATGATTTCATAATTAAATTGAAAAGTTATGTCTTATTTACTCCACAAATCCCTATTGTAGCCTATTTATATACTGTTTTAAAATCTGACGCAATAATTCATTATTATTCAGTCAGTGATTAAGTGGATAGAGTTTTCTTGTTCTTTGAAATTTTAAGTTTAATCAAGAAGGTTTTGAAGAACACGATAGATCAAAATTCACACTTTGTTAGTGTTTAGAATTCAGGAATACAGCAGAAGGCTTGTGTCGAAGATTTGACTAGAAGTCAAAAATCGCAACGGATCGTTGACTAAAAATTATTCTAGTAACCTAAATCATCCAATCAAATTTCGAAAAGTATAATTCTAAAATTATTGTTCAATATTAAAAGTTTTAATCTGTAAATAGTTTTGCCATTTTTCTGTTCAGTTTTTTTTTTTAACTAAAATCATAAATATAATCTTAAAATCTTGACAGTTTGCCCCAACAATTAGGTATCTATGAAATATTTGATTTGAATTTAAGTTGTATCAAACTAAGGAATGGTAAATTGCAGAATGTACAAACATATGAGATCAGCTTTCTTTAAGCTAGGGTTTTGATAAAGAGTAAATCTACTAACAATAAAAAAATAAAAATAAAAAAACTTACTACAAATTAACACTATGCACCGCCAAAATAGACTGGACATGCAGTTTTTAAAATTGTAGGCACAGTGTTTTTTAGGAGAGTTTTAGTTTGCTTCACAGCTCATCAGAAATATTTTAGCAAACTGTAATACTATATATAACGATAATCAACCACAGAAATTAGATCATAACCATTCATTTATACTGAAATTCACAGCACTTACTAGTTTTAATACAAATGAATGGCTGTGATTTTTGTGATTGTTTGTCATCATATAATTTCCAGAGCAGAATTTCCATCTTAACTTCACAAAAAACAGTTAGAATAGATTTAAAACACAAGATTAATTAAAAATTAGTAAAATCTTAACATTAAGAACATACTTGTAAAAAAAACAGTAAACTTTAAACCCATATACTTAAAACAGATTAAGTGCAGATTAAATCTGCTTAAAACAAAAGGTTTAAATGAAACCAAAAAAAAAAAAAAAAACGAGCTGAGACTACTGATAAAGAGCAATTACCTTAAACTTGTTTCACAAAATTCTTAGTAATTAATCAGTCTAATTTTTCGGAGTTCAAGGCGCAAAATAAGTACAAAATCCCTTCTTGTGATCCTGTTCATTCTCTTCATTATTGCAAAAAGTTAGATTTTTTAGGCTGGAGATGAATCTTTGAGAGAGCTTCCACCCTTTTCAAGAACTCTGAGTTCTAATGGATCAGTTGAGCTACTGATTTTGCTTTGCTGGTTGTTTCTCTCTCTTTCCTCAAACTCTCTATATTTCTGCAAGTACTTCCCTATCGCCTCACCATATTCATCAAACCCTAGTGAGCTGAGAGCCCACCGGACGTCGTCTCCGTTCACCGTTTTCCGATTCTCTCTGTGACACTTGTCGGAGGCTTCGCCGGTGACGAAGCTTATGAACTCCGACGCGCACTCTTGGATTGTCTCTTTGGCTTCTTTCGAGATCTTGGCGCTTGGTGGAAGAATCCGCTTCATGATCCGAGTCACATTGGCAATCGGCAACAACCCATCGTGTTCATCATCCATGTCTTGATTCCGATCGATCCTCTCCTCCACAGACACGTAGCTCTTTTAACTGCCAAACTCGTTTCTATGAGCGTTAGGGTTAGAAACTACTTCCCATAGGAATTTCTTTTATATCTCTTAGTGATATATTGTGATTGTTTTTTTTTTTTTTTAATTACACTTAATTTTTTAAAATTTTAATTAAATATAATTAAATTTATTCAGATAGACAAATTACACTATCACCTCTTATCATCGTTAATTACAATTAACCGATGTTAATAAAAAAATTTAATTGACAAAAATAACCATTCCTTTCCCCCAACCTCTCTCTTCCTCTTTCCCCAATCTCTCTTTCTCTCTCTTACCTCAAAAAAAATGACTAATTAAAATAAATAAATAATTATAAATTTGATTTTTATAAATTAAATAATAATTTTTTTATAAATTAAATAAAATTATATTATCAAAGTTTCTATAAAAAAATTATTTTATAAAATATATATAATAATAAATCTCTCACTCTCTCTCCCCCAAACCCAATCCCCAAGCCCAATGGCAGAGAGAGAGAGGGGAGGGCTGTTCTTCTTCTTTTTTTTTTGAGCTATTACACTCACAATTAGTTATAAAATATAAATTATTTCTCGATCGACGACGTTCACTACCCTTTTAACGACCTAGCGCTGCTAGTGAACGGTTTCGATCACCAGTAAATTATTCTAAAAAATTCAAATCAAAATATTATCATTATGTAAACTTTATAAAAATAAAAAAATAAAAAAGAAGAAGCAGAAATCTGTGAGAGGCAAAATAGAAATATAATGATCGACAACGGTCATTACCCTTTTGACGACCTAACACAGTTAGTGAACGGATTCGATCACCGGTAAATTACTTTGGTGAATTCAAACTACCATTTTATTGTTTTATAAACTTTATAAAAATAAAAAAATAAAAAACAATTGTTGGATTTTGAAGAGAAAAATGGACAACAATTTAAAATTAGTAACGGTGGCAAATGGATTTGAGGTTGACTGTAATAACATTTAAGCTGTAAGGGGTGTCGGTGTAATTTGTCTATCTGAGTGGGGTTGACTGTATTTTACCGAAATCTCAAGGGAAGTTGGTGTAATTTACTATTAAAAATAAGTCGATTTTGGTGGAAAACGTTTTTCACTTTTTTTTATGGCGAAAAATATTTTTTATTTTTATCATCGCACCGCTATCACCACTGCTAATATTATAATTTTACCACTAGCATCACCAGTCTCGAATTCAAAGGGTCCAAAGTTCAGGAGTTCGGGTTCTTAAGTTTCTTGGGGTATGGGTTCTCGGGAGTCCCAGAGTACGGGGGTCCCGAGCCCTAGTGGTCATGGGTTCCTAGGGTTCGGGGATCTAGGGTCCTAAGGGTCTAGGGCTAGGGGTCTTAGGGGTCCTAGGGTACAGGGGTATCGGGGATTTGATGTCCTAGGGTCTTGGGAGTCCGGGATCCTAGGGGTCCAGGGATTTGCGGTCAATAGTCACTGCTACTACTGTCGCAATTGTCACTAATTCTAACATTACTACATCACCCTCATTTTCAAAGTCGTATCCAAACACACAAAAAAGTCTTCTGGAACATTGAAAATATTTTTCGTTGAAACAAACAGAGCCTAAAAGTATGACTAATAAAAATCATTTTTAAGTACATTGTTATTCTAAATAATTAAGAAAAGTATTCACTATTTAAAATTAATTTTATGATAATATTGGATTTAAAATATTTTTATTACAAGTAATTATAAGTATGTATACATATATTGGAGATTCACCATCACATCATCTTTTAGAGTGCACGCTATTTTATTAAAAAAAATGCTAACCACAGCTTAATAGGTGATGGATAATGAGTTTATATTGTATAGATATTCGTATAAAATGTATTGATATCTATGAAAGTGGCAGGTTCTACTTTTAAAAATATATTACTATTAAAAAAATTATTTTTATTATTCTATTAATCACCGTCTATTAAACGGTGGTTAGCATAACCCTTTGATTAATATAAATTCTCCATTGTACTCGATTAATATACATTTTCTCGAAATCGTGTAACTTTTATTTGGGTACAAAACAAATTTAGCTATGATATTAATTTCTTTCATCACGAACAAAACTTAGTAATTAATTATTTAAAAAAATTACTAAAAAAGTATTTTAAAAGTATAAATAAATTCAACTATATAAATTATGAGATTAATTGCAGCAAAAAAGAGAAAACACTTCCCTAGATAAGTGTTTAAAAAATTACAAATAAGTAATTAATAAACCAACTCTATAAGATGAAACAATCGTGCCTGATATCAACTATTAATTTTATTTATCTGTGAGAGGGAGGTGGGGTTATCACCGAGGTGACCAGAGAGCCACGTCGGCTTAAGAAGGGGACAGCTTGGCTTCCAATTTGTCAGGAGTCGAGAATAGCCAAGCTTGGCTACTAGGGCTTTGGCTTAGGGTCAAGGGAGATTGAGCAGCACGAATCCCTGTGCTCAATTTGTTGATAGCTCGACAATGGAGCTCGAGTAGAACAAATCCCAAGGCACTAGAACTCGAGCTCAGAGACTGCACGTCTGAGCCTGTTGCTTCTGTTGTGGTATTAGAGGCAGTTGAATTACTACAAAAATTAGGATATGGTTGACCTTACCTCATACAAGATATAATAGTAAATAGACAATTTGACATGACAAAAAAAAAGACAGTGAAATAGTAAATCATGATATTCATGGTAAGTTACTATCAAGCTCTAGCAACTGTACATGAGCAGAAGAAAGACGATATAACCCGCTCGGGTCGAATCAAGGCACTCAATTTAATTTGGGTCAAGTCTCACCTTCTCAATAAAAAGGGAGCCAACTATAAGCAAATTTAAAAGTATGTATTCTAATTCATATAATTGAAACTTTGGAAAAATACTCTGAATACTTTTTACCTTTCTCTCTCTAAAAATTAGCTTTAATTCGATCGTCGGAGGATCTACCGGTAGAGCCACCGGTGGGGCATCTCACTCATTTCTCGTATAGGCACATGTGGACAACATTTTAGACTCAACTAGCCAGCATGGACAGAATATGTAATTCCCAATTTTTAACCCTCTACAATATGAGAATGGCTGAATTGTGACATCAATTTTCATAAATGTAATATAAGCATAATTTGGATTTGAGATTTAAAATAAAAGAGAAAAAATGAGTAATAAATAAAAAAAAAGAAGAAAGAAGGTAAATTAATTAGTATGCATAGTCTAACAGTTGGACTTGTATAATTTTTTTGCCTTTTGTTTCATTAATAAAGAAAATGTTAAATTACAATAATCTCTCCTGAGTATGGGTCAAATACAGTCAGCCTCACACGTTTAGAAAAATTATGGTATTATATCGACACTCCTTAACGTTTAATTTCGTATTATACATCAACTCACTCCGTTAAATTTCTGTTAGTTAACCCATTATGTCAATAATAAGATTAAAAATCTTTTCATATTCCCCCTCTCTCTCTCTCTCTCTCTCTCTCTCTCTCTCTCTCTCTCTCTCTCTCTCTCTCATTAAAAAAAAAAAAAAA
>JAOTRH010091674.1:0-16502 GCA_034768845.1 Heliamphora exappendiculata
CCCCCCGGGTGGGAAAAAAACTCCCAACGGCCCCTCTTCACCTGCTACTCCCTATAGTATATGTGAACATGTATTATATAAAATTTAATATGTTATTAAATTAAAAATTAGAAAAATTGTTGCTAAACAGAAACAGGGTTAATTAAAAATTGTGAATTAAATGAGAAGGGCAGGGGGGGAATAAGATGAGAAAAAAGAAGATGATGATGAGGACATTTAGGTCATTTTACACATAATGTCGATGAAGTTAATCGTGCAATTTGGTCCAAAATCATGAGGGGTAGTTGGATTTTTTTGGAAGTTAGGAAGTTGAAGTGCACATGAGATAAACTACAAGAGATAAAATGGATTTTGCCTAAATATGTCTCAACGAGCCTTATATCACATGCAAATCACCCATGATGCCTTGATTCAGAATTGCAAACGGCATTACCTATGTTACGGTATTTGGCGATCTTCACATGACAAAACTATTGGAGCTTGTACTTTTAGATTTGCGGTGAGTGTTTCAGTGGGAATTGTAATGTTATATAGCTTCTGAAGTTTTGGCAAGGCGAAGACTACAACCTCATTGCTCTAATCCCGTCAAGTATAGCACTTTCATATCATATTGCATTCTTTTCATGGGCATAAGCCTCTAGAAATTAATCGAAAAATCATGTTTTATTATTATTATGAAAATGAGGTTTGCCGTTTGCCATACAACTGGATAGCACTGGACATGCAATGCCCGCTATACAACGCTAATAGATCACTACACAGCGTTAGACATGTGACATGTAGTAACTATCACTGGACACCACTAGTGGTCTAAATATCTAAAGTTATAACAATTAAATATCATTAAGCATCAACTAAGGTGTTGACATTCAAGTGAAGTAGCATAGTTTATTCCAAAGAGTTTAATCTTTGAATTCATTACAGTAATCCAGCATTCACGCTTTAATCATCTCGCCATCATATACATGATCTAGATCAATCTCTCATTCACAAACCTTCATACGTTGTCTTGGCCACCATCATCATTAGTCGTGGGAATAAAGCCATTGAATTCGGAGATCGAAACAATGAGTTTCGTGGTGATTGTTCAATCAAGAAGACTAGCGGGGCCAGTTCCACCGTTAATGGATAGCGAATTCGTGAAAACTTGCGAAAGGCTTTCAGAATTAAGTGTACTAGGTAAGGGTTAGTAATTCCTTTTGTAACTTCTTGATTTGATAGTAAAAATTGTTGGTGGGTAGGTTCGTAGTTTTTATCCGGTGATATAATTTTCTTATAAGGTTTCCACGTAAATCTCATGTGTTACGGCTTTTGTTATTTATTGTGCTTGTTTGTTATCATGTACTTACTTCATCTTCATGTGTCACATTTATTAGACAAAATAATACCAATGACAGATAAAAGTGGGCATGAGACTAAAGAATTAAGTCTTTTATTTTACTAAATTAACAACTAATAGTCTAATATGCAGATAAACCAAATATAGGCATGCACTGTTTGCTCAGCTTGAATTCTTCCACCAAAATGAATGGAATTAAAGACAACATTTATTATTAAGATAAAGCAACAAATAAGATATTAATAAAACACAAGACAATTTAGAGTGGTGGTGCAATATCTACCTGATCTGTCACAGCATATAAGATTGCAATAATACATGGAAGACAGCAGCAAACCGCCATTCCAATTACACATGCAACAGCGACACAGAAAAGAACGAAGAACACGTCAAGAGCCAAGAAAACTATACAAAGCCTGCGTTTTGAAACAACAATAACCAAACTGAGTTCCAAACCCACACAATGCTTCAAATTTGAAATACATCAAAAGAATTTGTGTACGCAAACCAGTAAAGCTGAGAAGATTCCCTTGCCAATGCTTGTCCACCCGCAGATAACCAAAAGAATCCGATGATCCACCAGAAAAATGAGAACATTGTATTCGCAGATTCTAAAGTGCTTGACCACGCTACTGTGAAATTGAAACTAATGAGCATAAAAATAAAAGCTCCAAAAGATCAATGAAACTCCTCGCCAAATTTCTACAGAAAGTTTCGAAATTAAGCAATTAGGGACACGAAAATTAAGTTTTAGTCAAGATAAATTTTGTTCAATTTTACCTGGTCCTGTCACGAGTTAGATGAGTCAATGAAACGTACTGAATGGCATTTCCTGGAGACACATAACTCAAACTTCCACCGCTCCCAACCCCATCCACTCGTCCCGGCTCATCACCAGAACCACCGCAATGACGACGACGAACGCGAAGTTCCATATCATGTCCAGAACCACCACCGGCTTCGAATGCGCCCAATCGCTCTGCCTCTCCTCCAGCTGCTCCGCCGCAGTCTCCCTCACAAGCATCGACGGTTCCCTAATCATCCGGTGGCTGCTGGCTCGCCGGAGGAACCGCGCCGCCTCGCGTAAACTCTGTCGCCGAAGGTATCGGGGGGCATAATCGTCGTCGTCGTCGTTCGCGGAGGAGCCCAACAACGGCGCGGAATCGACGGCATCGTCGGATGACGATCTGTTTGGAGAGATCGATTGTCAACATTGTTTCGGAACCAAACTCGGCGAATCGACTTAGTTCAATCCTTATACCCTCGCAGTTTTTTATGAAACAAGAAAAAAGTTACAGAACCGATGAGAACAGAAATGTGCGAATTGGAGAGAGACAGAGACTTCGATATGATCGAACGGTTAATTTTGTATCTTCTTCTTCTTCTTCTTCTCTTTTTTTTTTTTTTTTTTAAGTATGTTCTTATTGTATACTTAGATTTTGGGCATGCAATCTTCTCTCTCGATCTGATCGGACGGTTAATTTTGTATCTTCTTATTTCTTCTCATTGTATACTTAGATTTTGGGCATGCAATCTTCTCTCTCCATATGATCGAACGGTTAATTTTGTATCTTTTTATTATATACTAGATTTTGGGATGTAATTTTTTTTTTTTAAAAATTTTAAATAAGAGTACTATACATAAAATTTGTAAAATGATTAGTCTTATTATATTTTATTTTTAAAATTTAAATTTTATTTTAATTTTTTATATCCTATATAGTCTAGCAATTATCAAATATCCAAACACTAGCCCCACCACCGGCCTCTTACTTCTTTTTTAGTGTCAACTTCCTCATTCTCCGTCGATCTCTTCCTTTTTCATTAGCATTCAATTAAGAAATTTTTTATACTGAAAAAATTCTCAGTTAAATTTTTAAGAATTGAAGAAGAATAAGAATAGAACGATATTGAGAAATTTATTTGTTAAATTTCATGCATTGAGAAATTTATCAATTTAAAATAGAATCATGTACTGAGAAATTTTTCAGTTAAGCTAATATACTTGGTTTAGTGCAGAAATGGAGAGAAAGTCAACGGCGAAGGGAGATCGGCAACAAGTTATGGTTGGTGTCCAGATCAGTACTTGTATCCATATTCTTGAGCCAATTTGTTGAGTGGTTTAACAAAGATCGACTAGTCGATAGTGAAACTCTGGTCGGCCTTTGATAATCTTAACAGCAATGCAAGTAAGGTCTTTGACATTGGCGACGAAAACTCTAGTCAACGGTGAAACTCTAGTTGGTGGTTACTTGGAAGAAGAAGAAGAAGAAGAAGAAGTTAGGATTGAGGATCGACAGCGGCGATGAGAAGAAACGGTGGAGTCAGTGAGGATGAGGAGGAGAAGCTAGGATTGAGGATCAATAGCGGCAAGGAGGAGGAGCGATGGAGTCAGTGAAAAGTAGTGGAGTCAGTGAAGAGGAGCAGCAGCAGCAGCGGCAGTGACGGCGAGAAGGAGGATGAAGAGCAGCGGCATCAATGAGAAGGAAGAGGAAGAGAAGGTAGTAGCAGTGTGAAGTTGGTGGTGGTCTAGGGATGGCGACAGTGGTGACTCAAAGAATTTTTGTTGATGCGATAATTCAGAAATTGATCATCTGTTATTTACACAATATAAATTAAATTAAACATCTCAATTAACAAGTAAAATATATTTTTCATATTTTTTTTTTATGTTCTTTTGACAAAAAATATATAAAAATATAAACTTTTATAATTGCATTCAACGAGATTTCATGTTTTGAAATCGCAGCATAATAATTTTGTTGTCAATAGTATCAAAAATATCATTTTTAATATATGTAATCAAGCAATTATTGAGCTACTGATCCCTCATTCGATTGCACAACTGTCTCTTTATATATTTTATAATTAAAAAAACTCTTTCTACTATTGTAGTGACAATTAGCAAAAACAACGCAAGTTTTATAAACAAATATATCAATGTATGTTTATATCTCTCTTTATCTCTACAAACTTTCTATTAATGTCACCAATTTGTTTTAGTTTTATAAAAGCAGTTGATATCGTTGGCGGGTTCTGTGTTCATACTATTAGTCTATTCGAGTAAATTCGAATTGGGAGGGTTGGAACTTGGGTGTGGCTCGTGCACTGCCACGTGTGGGGGAGATGTTATGTGCAATCATTATTTTTGCTAATAAAACATATAAATACATAAAATATTTATAAATTACTAGTTTAAAATTTGTATTTTAAATATAAATAATTTAAAATATGCATATATTTATAAATGCCTTCAAATTATATAACTATGAGAACTTGTTAAAATTATTTTATGAGATCAAATATTTTTAATATATATATATATAGAGAGAAAGAGAGGGATAATTACACTCAGTTCTCTTGAAATTTAGAAAAATTTCAAAAATTTCACCCGAAGTTTTTAAAATAACATTACCTTTCATTTTGTTTTACTTTTATATTTTATTTATCTCATTCTGTCGAATAGCCGTTAAAAAAGTTAACGACAGTTGCTAACATCAACAATTATTTTACATTCAATTCTAATTTTACTTTTATTTATACTATTAATGTCCTATTTTACCCTTGGCAAATAATAAAAATAATAATAATAATAATAAAATTATCCCTCTAATCCCATCTATGTCACAGCCAACGCCACCACCCAAAGCCAACGCCTCTCTCCCAAACCGCTAATACCATCCCAAAAACCGCCAATACCACCATCCATCAAGCTTTCCACCACCACCAAAACCCCCCAAATCTATACTATTATTATATAACAACACCTGATTTGGTAAAATGTATTAATTTTAACTAAAAAATCTAACACTAATTTTGTAATATTACCTTTCATAGAGTTACACTTTATTTAACAAAGGCTTAAAATAATAAAATAACAAAAACAAAAACAAAGACAAAGCCACGTTCTCTCTCTCACTACCCCATTAAAATTCTCTCAATTCTAAAAAGAAAAAAAACTCTCTCTTCATTTATATTTAATAATATTTAATATTAATTTGTCTTAATGATTTGAACGGTTCATATTCTAAAACTTATTGAAATCAACATTCATGCAAAAAAATAAATTGATTAGACATCCGCAACTAGACGATTGAATAGCATTAATTCTAAAAAATTATACAATTTAATTTCAAAATTGTACTTTTTGTCTATTTTTTTTATAATAAACGTATTCTGATTATATAGTTATCGATATTCTATCAACTTAATTTTTTTTATGTACAATCTTCTCAATTAACTGTATAATATGAACGGATCAAATCACCAAAATAAATTATTTTATATACTATAAAATACAAATGAAATAAATTATTTTATATACTATAGAATACAGATGGAACAAATGGAGAGCACCTGAATCCCTCAATGTCTCTCCCTGTCAACAGTTATTTTTACTGCACGTAAACCTCCCAACTTCCACATTCTGTATGATCCAACCCATTAATTGCAACCAAGCCATTCAAAATGAAGCCATTGAAAGCAGTCTTTCGGGATTTAATAGATTTGTTGCAGTTCTTCTGAACAAAGTGAAGATCTCCAGAAAAATCAATTCTCATTTTGATACGTGTATAACAAAGTGAAGATCTAGGTTTGGAATTAACCACACCAAAGGTTTGTTTTCAGAACTTTTATATTTTCTTTTTCTTATATGCTCACCATTTTTTTCGCTTGGTTCATACAATCTTCAACTAAAAAAAAGTACTATTATTATTGCTCTCTCTCTCTCTCTCTCTCTCTCTCTCTCTCTCTCTCTCAGTTTACCTAAATCTTTTCTTTCTTCTCTCTCTCTTAGTTTTGATTTGAGATGGTGGCAAATTGTAAAAAGAAAATAAAATTAGATTAAGATTTTTTTTTGGAGAATAACTGTGATGATTGATATTTCAAGTTATTAATTAATCATCTTCCCTCCAGCGATTTTGAAAGCTATAACTATATTAGTCTTTTTCTTCCTCTCATTCTCTCTCTGTACATATAAATATAAATATATATGTATATATCCATGTATGCATGCATTTGAACAAATGCAATTTTTCTTCATTTTGTTATTTAATCATTTGCTGTTTTTGATTATATGATTCAGTTTATAATTAATAAATGAGATGTTGTAAGCGGATCTACTGTTAATTTTTGATTGTGTGTGCATTAGAGAAGGTTCTAAAATGATTTTGATAATAAACTGCGATGTAATTTGAAATCACGACTTCATCCAGATATTAGTTTTTTCAAGTTATTAATTAAGTTTTGTCAAAAAAAAATTTTTGTTACTCTATTTTTCAAAATTCCAGTGCTCACCGAAGGCAAAAAATAAAAGATTCAATACAATTCAACGAATGTCACACGCAGAGGACTTGAAGGAATAATGATGATCTTTTTACTAGACATATTTATGGAAGGGAGCAACAAAATGAACGTCGTTGTAACATGCAGAGGCAATGAAGAGGTTTAATGACAGCTAAGTAATGAGAACTACAACTAAAACGAAAGAAAACAAACAATCAACGACGACGATTGACATTTTAACATGCTTCAACAAATGATTCAAAAAATTTAATCACATATGACCTTTCAGATGCAGTTTTTAACCGTAAATAATTGTTTAATTTAATTAAAAATAAATCACATATAGGTAATTGTATTCACCTTTTGTTTTTAAAATTTACAGACTCAATAATGAGTATTGTAACACATTTGGTTCGATATGCACTTACTTCTTCAATTTATGAACATGGTAGCACCAGTGCAACGGGAGAAGATGCACAGCCCGCTTCTGTTGAAGGTACATGCTCAGTTTAAAAATAAATTTTGAATTATTTATTTTTTTTGTAATAAAAATGCATCCATTTTACTTCTACAATACGATAATATAACTTCCATAGTATATTTGAGCGACATTTACAAAATATTTTTTTACTAAATTTTATTACGTCTAACAAAAAATTAAATTTGTAATATGTAGAATATGTTCCCAATGTTGACCATGATTATTATTATGATCAACGAGATATGGATATTATTTTACAAAATTCATCATTTTTCCAGAGAACACCTTGCAATTGTGCAAGGAATTTCCGTGAGAGTAGCAGATTACAAAGATACCAATTACCTCGACCAACTACATGTATGCATTGTGGGACAAGGTTGCTCCATCGTGAAACATCTAGCATGTGTTGCAATAATGAAAAAGTCAATTTTGCCTTTGATAACAGCTCTCGATAAGTTGTTCGATATCTTCTTTAATCAAACGGCAAAGGATCGTCATTATAGAAAAAATATTCCAGCATATAATCATGTATTTGCATTCACCTCAATGAGAGTTCATATCGATGAAAGTATAGCAACATGATCCCGAGATATTTTCACATTTCATGCGCATGGAGGAATATATCATAAAATTGGTAGTCTTCTACCAACTACAAGTGACCGACCGAGATATTTACAGTTGTACATATACGGCACTGAACACGAGATTGATAATAGATTGTCGAAAACTGAAGGCTTGCGTAGAGAGATGGTCGAGAAGATAACATCTATTTTAGATGTCCATAATCCGTTTGTGCACGCATTTCGCCATTTAGCACAATGCCAAGATATTCATGATTGTAAGCTTATTATCAAAGAAAAAAATGTTAAACATCGACATTATAATCTACTAATAGCTTCTCAGGTTGCAGCAGTTGTAATAGGTGGAGAAGAAGCTAGAAATGTAAAAGAAAGAGACATTATTGTTCAATCGACCAGTGGACATCCATGCACTATGCAAGATGTTGCTGGGTACTATGATCTTTTATAATATCCATTATTCTTATCTTACGGTACATATGAGTGGGACATAAGCAGTCGAAATGACAATGGTGGCAAAGTCACATGTTGCGATTTTTACTCATATATGCTATAGGTAATGTTTTTGCTATTTTTTAATAATTTAATTATTCACTATGTAATCCTAATATTACAATCAAATATTCAAGTTGCTCACACAAAATAAAAAATTAGATTCGTCCCAATGATCGTTCACTTCTTCTTCGAATGGGTCAACTTTTACCACAGTATGTTGTCGATAATTATGTTAAGATTGAGTCTAACAATTTTTTATTGATACATAGACATCAAAATAACATTCAAGTTGAGTCATATAAAGGCCTTGAAGACTCAGTACAAGCTGGAGAACTATATGGAGGTAAGGGTCGTATATTACGCGAATTATACGTGTATTTCGACACTTTTTAATTAATTGTTAGTACTAAATACTATTTTTCTGTAAGTAGGTAATATTGGGAGTAGAGTCAGGAATGGACGTAGAATTTTAATTTAGGAATGGTGAATTATTTTTGTAAGTTTTTAGAAGAGCATATATTAAAATTTTAAAAAAAATTTAAATAAGCAAACTTATATAATCATGAAATATTTTGAATTAATACTACTATAATAGTGAATTTTTTTAAAATCTTAAAGAGGAGGCCGCCCCTATCTACCCCCTTAGGTTCGTCTATGCGTAGAGTCGTACTACCATCATCATTTGTCGAAAGTCTGCAAGACATGTATTAAAGATATCAAGATGCAATGGCTTTAGTTTAGAAGTATGGCAAGCCTGATATTTTTCTTACAATGACATACAATTCTAATTGGCTAGAAATTAAAGCGAAATTGTTACCCAGCCAAGCACTTCATGATCGTCCAGACTTGCTAGCAAGAGTATTTCGATCAAAATTTGGTAAGTTAAAGAGAGATATTTTGACCACACACGTACTTGGTAAAGTTGTTGCATACATGTACGCTATTGAGTTTCAAAAGTGGGGCCTCCCATACGTGCATATGCTTTTTATATTGGATGAAAATGATAGGCTAAATAGCCCATATGATTATGATACTATTGTTCGAACTAAGATTCCAAATAAGGAACAAGAGCCTCAATTGTACAATGCTGTGAAGAATTACATGATACATGGCCCATGCAAAATGTATAACAACTGTGCACCATGCATGAAGAGTGGAATATGCAAACGACATTATCCTAAGCCATTCTCGACAACTACAACTCTGGAAAATTATTCGTTTTCAATACATCAAAGACGAGAAGGCCAATCGGTCCAATTAGAAAGTAATGAAGAAATACAAGTCGACAATAGTTGGGTTGTTCCATATAATCCGTGGTTGCTTTTAAAATATGATTGTCATATTAATGTTGAAGTATGCAGTAGCATTCAGAGTGTGAAGTACTTATATAAATATGTCTATAAGGGTCTCGGTTGAGTCTCTCTTGAAGTTCGCCCCCGGCCCAATTATGATGAAGTACAACAATTTATAGATGGGAGATGGAATTGTGCTCTAGAAGCATTTTAGCGAATTTTTAAATTCTTAATGAATAGATTAATTCCAAGCGTAATTTGTCTTCACATACATTTATTGAATAAACATCAAGTGAGGTTTTACAATTACCAAAATATAAGCGTTATTCTCACGAACGAATACTGTTCTGGAACGATACTTACTCAATTCTTTTCAGTTAAATTTAAATGATATTGTGACAAATGGTTATCTATATTGAAAAATTTCTGAACATTACAAGTGGTGCAATGATAAAAAAATATGGCGAAGAAGGAAAAGTAATTAACGAGCAATTCATAAAGCCTACACAGTTTCTCTATTTTGAAAGGGACAAATTTTACTTGCGAATTCTACTTAACCATGCCAGAAGACCCAAATCATTTGAGCAATTACTTACAATTAATGGAATAACACATCTATCTTTTTTAGTTTAATTTTTTTAAAAAATTAAAAATTATTATTTCGCTATACGCGTGGCCCCGCCGCTAATATATACACTAAATCAGCTCAAGATTGAATTCAATCTTTCGATCCATGCCGTGTTTAGAACTGTTAATAAATGCATATGAAAGCAATCTAAGATTTCTCCCATCTGGATTTCAGGATACAAACACGGCAGGAAAGCTTTTTGTTTTTACATCTCTTCTTTTATATATATATATATATATATATAAGCACCAAAACTAATTTACCCACCACAACCACGCCGTCAACGCCCAATTCACTTGCAAATAAACTAAAACCGATGCCAAACAGATTGAAATCGCAATGCAGAACCAAAGAAAATAGTTCGATAATTGATTTCGAACCTTAGGATTTCGATAGATTTGGGAAGTGAAGGCTTACGAAAAAGAGGAGTTTGATCTCATTCAGAACTTGATCGATGCTGCCATTGGTAGCGGTGGTGGTGTCTCTATGTTTGATCCTTTTGATGGCGACCCACTCGTCATTTTTGAGTTTTTCGGCATAAACTATGACGTAAGCGCCGATTCCCAGACAGTGTTTGTCGAAAAAGAAACTGGTGGCTCTCTCGATGTCTTTGTAGGGACAAATGGAGATGTCGATGCCTATAGCTTCGGATAAGCGGCAGTTTGTCATGTGATTGCTGGAATTCACTTGTGTATACATGTGCACAGGGTTATCTTGAATGTATTAAGCATTTCTTTATTTTTCGATTGGGTGGAAGGGACAAAAAAAAATAAGATCTTGCTTCTTCCACAATTTTTGATCACTAGTTAACCTTTCAGTATGATTCGATCCCAGATGAAGTTCTAACCTTTCAGCTTGGAGGTGGTGGCGGAAAACAGTGATTTTACTCTTCTTCTTCTTCTTCTTCTTCTTCTTCTTCTCTCTCTCTCTCTCTCTCTTTGTCATTTCTTTCTCTACAGTTAACTTTGATTGTAGGAGATTCCCAATTTCAAATTTTTTCAATTGAATTGACCGGTCCAGGTTTGCGGAACAGATTTTGATATTTCACCCTCTTGATTGTTCTTATTCATTAGGAGTAGGTTTTGTTACTTCAAACCAAAGAAATCAATTTCCATGGACAGCCAGTACTATTCTTATGCTCTTTCTTGATCATATTTACTTTTGATATTGTCGGATAGCAAGTATTGTTCTTATGCTCTTTCTTGTTCGTATGTGCTTTTGATATTGTCTAGGTGACCATCCATGGCATGTGGATCCGTGGTATGCGGACTTGGGTAAGAATGTCATGTGTGAGTTCCTGTTGGATCTATTTCATTCTCGTATTAACGACACTAAGGTTCTGTTTAGTTTAGTTTTTTAGTAATTTTTTTTCATATTTTATGAATTTTTTTGATTTTTTGGACTTTTTTTTTTACTTTTATTTATTTATTATGATAAAATAAATTTAAAAATATAATTATTGTTAAAAAAAATTTTAAAAATCACTAAATACCAAAAAAGCCATGCAAAAACATTAAAAAGTGGCTTTTATGTTTCCATAGGCTTTTTACTTTTCTATTTCTTGCAAATAGATGAATTTTAAAAGATAGAAATTTTTATCATTTTTTTATAATTAAGATTGTCTGGTTTTGAGAGTAGGTAAAGATGTGACCTTTCAATTAACAATACTAGCGAACGGATTCACGGGTTGCCTATGTATAAAATAATAATTATTAATTTTTAAAAAAATTTAAACTCATATGAATTTTATTAAATTTTAATATTAAAAATAATACAAATTTTTTTTCCTAACTGAAAAGCATGATGCAGTAAAATGTGATCATATATGTGTATTAAATGATTGGTTATCCAAGTCCAACAAAATTCAAATTAATAAAATAAAAGAATAAAATTTGCATTGACATTCGAGTAAATTAATAGCATTTCAGTTTCAATCCATAAAATTACAGTAGAAAGCAAATTAAGTAAACCCATTAAAAAAACTTAATTAATAACTTGAAACAACTAATATATGTGTAGATTCGGGATTTCAAATCGCAATATATCGTAATTAATTATCAGCGACAGTTGTTATAGGCCGAAAAAATAAATATTTTCATCCAAATATAAAATATAAATCAAGAAAATAAATTAATTAAAGGATTAAAAAAAGTTTTAAAAAGTCAAAATTAATCCAAAATGTTAATATTTAGACCAAACAGACCTGCAAATTTTTTAAATGAAAATTAGAATTCAATAAATAGAGCTTAAACTGCTACGAATCTTTCGGTTAAAATATTTTTTTTGAATTATTCATACCAAAAGGAGCCAAAAAAGAAATTGTCAACAAAAATTTTAAAAAGTCAAAAACTAAGTTAATAAGCTTTATTTTTTTACTCATCGAAACGATTTAAAAAATAAAAAATTTTGACTAAAAATATATAAAAATTAAAAAAAAACAGTACAAAATTAAACAAAAACAATGCAAATTAGTACAAATTAGGATTTATTAGCCTCTAGATAGCATTTAGTATTTTAAGAGAGATAAGGAGATAGGGAGATAGGGAGAGAGAAAGAGAGGTTAGAAACTATTTTTTAGTTGAAAATCAAAATATTAGAACTCGGAAGGGAATTCAAAAAATTTTTAATTTTTTTTATATTTTGATTAAAAAAACATTTTTTTATTTACTCATCGAGACGATTAAAAAAATAAAAGAACAAAATTAAATAAAAACCATGCAAATTCTTATATGAAAAATAATTCATCCTAAATAAAGTAAATATATTATTTAAACATAGAAGAAATTAGTAATTAATTATTTTAAAAATAATAACAAAATGAATAAATTTTGTAGTTTTTTGTTTTTGAAAATTGTACTATTTTTTTAAAATTCAAGTTACACACACAACTTGTTGCCCGATTTCTAGCAGATTATTTTTTTAACAATTTAAGCAGTTTTATTTATAAAATTTGCTTATATTATTTTTACAAAATATCATTTTTTGAATATAGGAATTAAGATTTTGAGGTTGTTTTCCAATTTAAAAACAAAAAAATTTAAATACTTTAAACAAAATAATACAAATAAGAAAAATATATTTAATAAAATGTACCTAAATAAATGCATAATATTATTTAATTTAGGCCTCTTTTTTAATTTCATCACTAAAAACCACAACGTAAATGTAATTTAAAATAAATATTAGTAATAAATGTAGGATCATAAAAATGAAAGAAAGAGAAAAGAGAGGGAGAGAGAAAATAAATTAAAAATAAAAGTAATAATACAACAATGAGACTACAAATAATGAGATGTAGAGAGAGAAATGAATCATAGAAAATAGATTTCTGAAAAATGCTTGTTCGCTTTCTTGAATTGGCAAAACAATAGACACTCGCTCTCGAACTATTTGTTTGCTTGAAAATTTAAGAAAGGTTACGATCGAACAAACGAACTGAATATTTAAAAAAAATCAAAACTTATGAACTTAATTGTTCAGAGAAGAAACAAAAATAAAATAAAAAATATGGACAAACAGGCTATAACCGAAACTAATACTGAAATCTAACCGAAAGTAACTGATAATGCAACTTGATGACAGGGTTGAGAGAGAGAGAGAGAGCCAGAGAGAAACAAGGATTCTTTTTAAAAAAACTGTCAAAGAGATATAAAGAGGGGGAAAAGGGGAGGAAAAGTGGTAGGACGGAGTTTGATAAAATTTGTAAAAAAGTTTTTGGTAATAAGTAGTATAGATATAAAATAATTTATTTTTATTTGTATTATATAGTATTTAAAATAATTGATTTTGGTGAATTGATCCGTTCATGTTATAGAGTTAATTGAGAAAATTATATATACCGAAAATTAAATTGATAAAATATCGATAACTATATAATTAGAATACGAAAAATAGACAAAAGATACGATTTTGAAATTAAATTGTATAATTTTTTTTAGAATTAATGCGATTCAATCGTCTAGTTGTCGATATCGAATCTATTTATTATTTTGCATGAATGTTGATTTCGATAACTTTTAGAATATGAACAATTCAAATCATTAAGGTAGATTAATATTAAATACTATAAAATAAAAATGAAGAATGTTTTTTTTTAGAAAAAACTGCTACAGAGGGGGGGAGAAGGGGAGGGGGAATTGTACGATGTGGTTTTGATAAAATTTGTGATGGAGTTTTTGAGTAATAAGTAGTATAGATATAAAATAATTTATTTTTATTTGTATTATATAGTATTTAAAATAATTTATTTTGATGAATTGATCTCTTCATATTATAGAATTAATTGAAAAGATTATATATACTAAAAATTAAATGGTAAGATATCGATAACTATATAATCAGAATACAAAAAATAGACAAAAAGTACGATTTTAAAATTAAATTGTATATTTTTTTTAGAATCAATGCGATTCAATCGTCTAGTTTTCGATATCGAATCAATTTATTTTTTTGCATGAATGTTGATTTTGATAATTTTTAGAATATGAACATTTCAAATCATTAAGATAGATTAATATTAAATATTATTAAATAGAAATGAGGAGAGTGTTTATTTTTTAGAATTGAGAGAATTTTAATTTGGCGGTGAGAGAGAACGTGGGTTTTGCTTTTGTTTTTTTTACTATTTTAACATTTTGTCAAAAAAGTTTGAACTCTATGAAGGGTGGTATTACCAAATTAGTGTTTGATTTTTTAAGCAAAATAAATAGGCTTCACCAAGTCAGGTGTTGTCTTATAATAGTAGTATAGATATACAAAGAGATTTCGTTCAGTTGATAGTAAAGAAAATAATAATAGTCAGGTTTATTTTTTTACACAAGTGTTTAGTTATTATAGAAAAATATAAAACTGATAACTCAAATAAAATTAAATAATATAAATTCTATCATAGAATAAAAAAAAGTTTGAAATAAAAACTATAATAAAGAGAAAAAAATTAGAAAAAGTTTTAAGACCATATGGTATTCTCATAGAGGTGTAGAAATGGCTAGGCGAAATAGGAGTGTTTTGATTAACAAAATTATTTAATAAAATTATAATGATTAGAAAAATGCCCAAAGAGTAGAGAAATAGTATTTTAGATATTCAAAATTATAACAACTATAGATGTATTAAGTTAATTAATCATACAATAAAACTATGGGAAAGAGTTATTAAAAATCGTTTAAGGCTAACAATAACAATATCACAGAATCAGTTTAGTTTTATGTCTTCTAGATCAACTATGAAAATAATCCACTTACTAAAGAGATTAATAGAAAATATAGAAAAAAATGAGAGAGATCTTCATATTATTTTTATAGATGTAGAAAAAATTTATGATAAAGTGCCTAAAAATATCATATGATGGATGTTGAAGAGAAAGAAAGTGACAAATGGTTATATTGACGTAATAAAGACATATATAATGGAGTCGTCGCGTCAATTTGATCACTTACAAAAGAAAAAAATAAATTTCAGATTACAGTAGAATTATTTATACCAAAGATCCGCTTTGAGTCCATATCTCTTTATCTTAGCTATGAATAAATTAACTAAATATTTTTAGGATGGTGTCCCAAGATGTATATTATTTACTGATGATATTGTCCTAATGGATGAGACTAAGAGTAAGCTTAATGCTAAGTTTAAAATGTGGATGAAAATTTTGGAATCAAACGGGTTTCGAGTAATTAAGAACAAAACAAAATATATAAAATATAATTTTAGTAGTAATATGAGTACTAATTGTAAAAAAGTAAAAATTTAAAATCAATAGATACATAATAGTGAATATTTTCATTATCTACATTCGACTATTAATAAATTAATATAGAAATTTTGCAAATGATGTAACTCGTAGAATCATAATTGACTAGCTCAAGTAGAGAAGTGCTTTCGAAGTTTTATATGATCATATAAACAAAATAAGTGCTGCAAAAATGAGAATATTAATATGGATGTGTAGTAAGATTAGAAAATGTAAAATTATGAAAAAAAAATTTCGTAAAATGGTAGAGACCGCACCAATTATGGACAAGTTAAAAGAAAATAAATTAAGGTGATTTTGGCATATACAAAATAGACCAGTTGATGCAATAGTAAAAAAAAATAATAAGATTGTGAGTAATAAAAAATACTAGGAGTGAGATAGAACTAAATTAACTTGGGATGTCGTATTAAGAAAATATATAAATCTATTAAAATTGACTAATGTCTAACGGTATGACTTTTGATAGAGTAAAATAGCGTAAAAGAATTCATGTAATCGACCTTAATTAATTGCGATAAAAATTTAATTTGATTTGGTTAGAAAAATATGAAACTCACGAGCACGATTTTTTTTGTGGGAATTGTTTTTTTTTCAATAGAAATTTTATAAAAAATGAAAAAAATTATGCAACATGAGAATGTTGAAAACTGAATT